>JAVTVY010047926.1:0-23477 GCA_036873755.1 Hanleya hanleyi
ACCCCAAATACCTTCATGTACTGCCCGAAAATGGCCACTTTCGCTACTGCTCGTACCGATGACGTCACCGATGACGTCACAGATGACGCGAACATCCCTCAAATCGGAATGTACACCCCGAGAACTACAAGATGACACCTTCGAGGACGCATTCGAACCGTGAGTAGCCCATCTCGACCCCAAATAACTTCCTTCGCTGCCCCAAAATGGCCACTTTACTTACTACAACCAGCTGCGCATGCGCAGATTAACGCGACATGCATTCAAAAACACACCATTCTGACTCTACCCACACAAGCTTCACTTTGACACCTCACACGACCCATTCGAACCGTGATTAGTCCATCTCTAACCCAAACACACCCCTACATAGCACCCAAAATGCCTGTTTTCTATGCTACGGCCAGACTGCGCATGCGCAGACTATTGAACACGGACGAACCATTAGCCCAGTCGGATGCTGCTGCACGAGAGCTTCAAAATAAGACCTCACTCGACCCCATTGGACCGCCAGGGACTCACCTAGACTCCAACATGTCCACCCCGTATGGCCCTATACACCCATAGCCATGCAGTATAGGCCTATGGGCCTACCCAGGCCTTGGTGACTTTTTTCAAAAATTTCACCAATTCGCTCCGCAACCCTACCCATCGTGTTCTAAATGACGAGACGAGTAAAACGAGACCCCACAACCCTACCGCAAATGTATAGAAGTACGTTTCCCAGGTGGATAAACATTGAACCTATACCCCAGTATGGGACTATATGGGGCTCGGTGACTTTTTCCAAAAAATTCACCGATTCGCACGGGGACACTTCCTATCATGTTCTAAATGACGAGACGAGTAAAACGAGACCCCACAACCCTACCGCAAATGTATAGAAGTACGTTTCCTAGGGGGACAAACATTGATCCTATACCCTCAGTATGGCACTATATGGGGTTCGGTGACTTTTTTCAAAAATTTCACCGATTCGCACGGGGACACTTCCTATCATGTTCTAAATGATGAGACGAGTAAAACGAGACCCCACAACCCTACCGCAAATGTCGAGAAGTAGGTTTCCCAGGATGGTCCTATACCTCCCATACCCCATATAGGCATTTTTCCGTAATTTAGGATAAAGTCCGTATTCCGTATTTTTTCAGGAAATTTTTTACATACACCCACCCTGGAACTAGGGGGAGATAACTCTATTGATAGACAAGTCCCGTTAAGCCCGGCGACCTATATACCACCCATACCCCATATAGGCATTTTCCCAGGTTTTTCGATAAAGTCCGTTTTCCGTTTTTGTTTTTTTTTTCAGGAAAAATTTTACATGCACCCATGCCATCTTAAACCCACCATCCACCACCCCACCACAGCCGCCATCTTAAACCCACCATCCACCACCCCACCACAGCCGCCATCTTAAACCCACCATCCACCACCCCACCACAGCCGCCATCTTAAACCCACCATCCACCACCCCACCACAGCCGCCATCTTAAACCCACCATCCACCACCCTACCACAGCCGTGCCACAACACCTATAGATTATGTTTATTACTAGGACGTCAGCGAAATACTAGTACCCATCCTCCGTATGGCAGAACTGTACAACCCAGAACAAGTCTAGACATGCCTTGATCACGTGATCGTCATGGGGAAACCCCCACTGGGGAATCCCGCCACACTTCCGCCACAAAATATGCTGCGCACGCATCAAAATACGCGCTGTAATCAGTAGACACTACTACTGTGCAAGATCTATGACGGTACGTTTCGTAACTAGTGTCTAATTCCGCTTAACCCGAGAGTAGGGATTTATGAACGTATGTATTTGAAGATCCTCATAGTTTTCATATGAACACACACAATCAAAGCGTGACTGAGATATATCATCTTCTAGATAACGACTTAACAACATATATCATATAGATTAAGAATACTCATCAGCGATACGAATTTGATATTTTGGGGACATCAGGACATCATTGAAAGCTGTTGACCGCTTCTGTCTTGCAAGAAATCAGCCTAGTTTTACGCACATTATGATTTGTCCTTATATTTAGTGCCATTGTTATTTTATGAATTGGGCCATCGGATTATTGACGCGGAAATCCTTTAATGGACGACGGCTGAATATTGAATGACAGATTAGACGCTTGTATTCCACAGTTTCCAATGTCGATAAGGTGCATTTTTTGTAGAGTATTATTACTGTGGGGGTTTTTTTTTATCAAAGGTGTGAGGGCAGAATTCTCACTTCTGGAGTTCTCTAGGAATTGAAAAATACTTTGACAAATTTCATGATTATTCAGTGCTGTCCGGGTTCTGTTCATTATTATTACTGCCTTATCATATGTGCCAGGACACAATTCTCGCTTTTGGAGTTCTGTAGGTATTGAAAAATACCAATCTCAATTCGAGATTTTCTGTTTTGACACATTAACATACCCACGTTCCTGGCGTGTTTCAACCCCGAATACTGATTCTACCTACGAGTGGCCATATATGCTCACATGATGTTGTTCGTATGTCTTTCGTGTAACGAAAATGGCATGATCCGAGACATACATCAGAATAATACCGCTGAGATCCAGACTGTAACACCTAATATTAAAGTAGTATGAATACTCTTTATCAGCCGTGCCAAAACGAATTCCTAGTTCCAGTTAAGGACGGACCTCCAGTACAGAAGAAAGACAACCATAATGACGACTTGGCTCCACTATAAGAAACAATGCTGTTTAAGAACACAAATGAATAAACAAACATGATATGTGTATATCCGATAAAATCGAATTAAGACTGGTAGTTTTCAATACCCACAAAAGATCTTTATGGGCGAAAATTTTGTCCTGACACCTCTGATAATAAAACGGTAATAATTCTGTACAGAACTTGAGCCTGATCTACCTTGAAAACCACCAATTCTGCCCTGACACCATTGAGACAAGACACTATAGACAACGCCAAATGTCTTGATCATTTTATCTCCAGCGAGCTCACTGACTTATGATGACTGTGCAAACTAGAAACTAATGCATTCGTGCCAACATTTTGATTCGACAGTTCTATATGGGTTCTCAAGATGCGAAGAAGCAACTTCTCTTGTCATACTTTACTAGTACCTATTGCAGCCATTTGCGGTCTTGTAACTGTAAAAACACATACAGCAACGCATTTCGCAGGTTGATGCACTCCACGCCCTATTGAAGTTCTACTTACTGTACATGTTTGGGATTAACTCTGTACCCAGCTTTAATGAGGTTATTCGACGCCAGATTAACTTTCTACGGAACAGACTTATGTCGACGGACAAATTCTTACTTACAACTTTGCGGCTTTCCGATTTGTCTCAGACTTCGCGTTTAGTTTGTCAATGGTCTAGCCAAGTCTATGTAACGCGCTAGTAATTTGTCTTTTGCCTGCCATCTTATTATTTATTTGTTCATTCTATAGAATCTGTGTCTGAAATAAATATTATTATTATGTTAAATAGTTCTATCCCGAGACTGTCCTATTGTATTTATGATTAGGCTTGGCCCCTGATAAAACATATGCCAGGGATATACAGAATTCATAATCCCAAAAATATCCGAAGCAACTGCTCTGAGGTACATGCTACATATAGTGATGTTATAATGAGATCGGGAAATACCAGGAGAGTGGGTATGTTTATAGACAAGTTCCTGTATTGCAGTGATCTATTTAATGCCTTCAGAAAATTAGATAAATAATTGACGTAAAAACTGATGCTCACAGCACTCTTTCGCCAATTTTGTAATTTTGTGCCACTCTACGTCTTCCCGTATGTTTTGTGGATATTTTGAAAAGAACCCCAGTTACAATTCTAAACTAATTTGTACGTTTGACAAAACTATATACAGCTACGGCATCAGAGGACTCTGAATGTCTAAATCACGGAACTATTTACCTTGGCTGACATCCGACAAAATCGTGAAATTGCAATAGTAATTATGAGATGACCCCAACTCACAACGATAATCAAGATAACCTTTGATATTGCTTTAAAATTAACAAGAGATAAAATAAAACATTGAAATATACACGTTCAATCATAAAACATTCATATCAAGTATTGCTGAAGTCAGATGTTTGGCAATCTTAGATAAACGCTTAGTAGACATAGAAAATGTATAACTTTGAGATACTTCCTGTTCACATATTCTATTTTCTAAGGTAGTGAGAATCCTTAAATAGCCTGTACATTTCATTTAATGATACACAGCACCTCCGACAATAACTTGGCAAAATTATATGAATTTCATTACATTGAATAACTTAGTAAAGAAACCATAATTGTGTATTTAGAAAATATTTCATTCGGAATTTGGAGATGACCCCTAAGTGACATCATGATTCAAGATATCTTAACATAACTGTTATCAATCGATTCCCCGTTTAATGGAGAGGAAATTGCTACCTCACACTATACGATGTAGTCAGATGTACATTTTACTCCTAAAATAAGGCGTTTTTGACAATCGCCGCTCGTCTAATGCAGTAGTTAGTGTTTTTTACCTGATACACTATGGGGAATGACGGTGGTTATATTGAGGATTTAAAAGGTAATTGCACCAGATCTTTGCCGAAGTATTTGACCGATGACTATATTCGACATAAGAACCATTTTGGTCATTTAACAATGAAGTATTTTACCCACAAAAAAAATTTGACATAGTTTTTAGTGCGTTTGACACAATTTAATTGTATTTTGGAGATGGTCCCTCTGTGACGTCACAGGTCAATGACCTCAAATTTGTTTTTGATATTAGACGATTGAAGAACCTTTGCGTAATCAATTGACACCAACCATTTTGCCCTATGTCTGATACAAATGAAGATATAGTCATATTAATACCTGTACCCCCATTTTAAAAGTAGAAAGGTTCAATCCAATGGTTCTTGCATTTCCTCATTTTTCTAGCATACGGCAATAGTTTTCACCACCACATCCTACCTCATCTGAAAGAAGAGAGTCTAAGCTTTCAAATGATATATAGTTTGCCTCTGTGTACGGGGGGTGCATTTTACTCCTAAAATAAGGCGTTTTTTGCCAATCGCCGCTCGTCTATTACAATTACCCACATGGCGAGGGCTAACAGGGTTAAAAAACACACAAAAATACACACAAAAATAGAGAAGGAAAAAATAAAAATTAAAAATGACAGACACAAGACAGTATGAGTTTTCTATGTTAACTGTACGTATCAGAGATAGGCGATAGTAAGATATTACTCACGAAGACAACAGTTAACTGTCGAAAACCTAGGTTATTTACCAGACAACCCGAGTTTCCTTTAGTTTATATTTCACCTGATTTCACAAAACCGAAAATCACAGTTGTCCGTAGATAACTTAAGTTATCGAACCGAGAACCTAGGTTTTCGAATTGATAACTTAAGTTAACGGTCGAAAATAGGTTATCTAGCAGACAACCTCGGGTTTCTCTGTTAACTCTTTCATTTTGGACATTCGTGTAGAGGCCCTACTGAATCGACAAACTATGATTGTAGGTAAACACCGCCGGTCACGTGTCAAATCACAGTCAATGGTAGGTTTTTCGGTGCTTTCGTTATCAAGCGTGGACGTGTGTCTGAACAGACGATCGACAGTGACCACAGCCGAAAATGAACGATTTTCAGCATATCGATGACAGGTATGGTTACTGGTGTCCAGTCATTTTTTGATGGAGAGATATCGTACTATATTGTCACCAAATGTACGTAGGGTTATTACTATTTCAAGTTAACAAAAAATTTAAACATTTTGGGGGCGAGAGGTGTTTTTAGGTGTTGGTGGACAGTCCATGGTAGGTATTAGCCAACAGTACCCGAAGTGCTACCTCCCAGTCAGAGGAAAATCCTGTTCTCATAGTCTGGGAGATAGCAGAGGTTTATCGGTCATGTCGAGTACGAAAGGTTTGACACCTGGAATGTGTAGGACTATGGATGGGAACCCCAAAATGTGGATTCTTAAGTTTGGCACTCGTGCACAGCCCCCTGGGGGCACTCTCAAAGTACCCCCAAAATTGATTTTATCGGTCATGGTTGAGTACGAGGACCAAACTCAGTTAATATGTTCTTCATGGGAGTCTGATTGCAAAAAGCCGATTCTTAAGTTTCCAGCTAATGTACTAAGCCACTTAAGAACGGCCTAATTAACGCTAATTATGACTTTTATCGGTCATGTTGAGTACGAGGATGAATTTTTGCCCAAATGTACTCTACGATATGCTGATTACGAAATGCTGATTCTTAAGTTGCAACTCCATGCACTAATCCACTTAAGAACTGGTCAAAGGTCAATAATTGACCTAACTACGTTTTCGGGAATGACATAATCCGCCATTTCTCTGCAACCGCTTTGGGTAGGAAATTGAAATTTGGTTTATTGTGAAGGTCTAATCATGAGGAATAAGAATCACTTGTTAAATTTTTAATTTTATTGTGCCTTCATGGCTTAAAAACGCAATTAAGCTCCAAAAATGTACCCTTTTGACCCCCCTAGAGATTTTAATTTTATCGGTCATGATCGAGTACGTCCGTAAACCTTATGTTAAAATGTTCGTCTGGGAACCCTGAATGCGAAAAACCCATTCTTAAGTGTCCATGTGATGTACAAATCCACTTAAGAACGAGAAATAGGTAGAAATGCACTCCATGACCCCAGGTCCAGTTTATCGGTCATAATTGAGTACATCCACAAAACCGACGTCAACACGATTGTCTAGCATCCCTGAATCAGAAAAAGTTATTCTTAAGTATCCATGTGAGGAAAAAATCCACTTCAGAACGAGTAATATGCCCATTTATGTCAGCCTGTTCAGGTTATCATTGACTTCCTTCATGAAATGATACGTCTTCGTAGTTACAGTAAGATAAGCAATATCATTAGTTTTCGGAGTTCAGTCATCAGCCATAGATATTTTAGGACAATAGGACATTGCATGGCCTATTCTTTTTGTACCTTCTGAACTTCGAGCCGTGGTGACAGACGTGGACAGAGGACACACATATTGATTAAAAGAATAAAATTTAATCAAAATCTATTCAGAATTACCCGTAACACTGTTACAATATTACAATTGCAATGTTGAAAATTGCAGGCCCCTTGCATACAGGCAACGGGTGCTTTGCGTCAGAATCTTAATTTTGTGTGGTCATTAGCTTGCGAATTAAATTTAAAACCTAATTGTTTTGCTGAATCATTCAGTCGGTATGGTCGCACGGCATCTATTCGTCCGGTCATGGACTTCAGCTTAGCCATTTCTGTTCATTCATGGATCATTCAGCATTCTCTTCCTCATCAGAAACTCCTTCCTCTTCATCAGATGATGCAACCTCTAACCTTTATTCACTCTCGTCATTCTCCAATTCATCCGAGTCAGTTTCTTCCTCCGGAACCATCGTTTCCGGTAGCTGTTGGCCTTCAAATCAGATTGGGGTGTAGGCTCCCTCAAGCAGTTCCCATCCATCTTTCTCTGAAGGGTGTTGCTGAATGGTGACTTCATCGGCATGTGTCCACATTCTGGAGACGAATGCAGCTGTCTTGATATGGGTGCTGATTTCAGATTCACACGGCGGTATTCCGCTTGCATCAATGCCCTTAAGTTTGTCCAAGGGGTTCTTTCCAGTGGACTTAGGTCGGTATACCTTTTCAAAGGCCTGGAATCTGCATTTGTTGAGGGAGGTACCTTCTTTCTTTGCCCCGTAGATCGTCGTTGTGTACTTCAGCAAGATCTCCTGACTCCTTTGGCTTGGGTCTGCATCTGTTCCTATGTCTCTGAATGCCTTCTGTACCTCCTTGTCTTTTTCCAACAGCACGAATGGCCGCTTCTTTCCCTTGCGCACAAATGCTGAAGTATAATCGATGTATTCTTCCGCGGTGATGCGGTCTGGCGCTGATGCGGTCGCGGAAGAAAGCTTCCGCGGAGAAAAAGTAGTCCCTAGACTTGAAATACGCTGAATGGTCCGATTGGGTCGCGTGAGGTATCAAAGTGAAGCATTCGTGAAGGGGCATCTGATGGGCTGGGTGTGGGGTTGAAATATCGGCATTCTGCGCATGCGCGGTGGCCAAAGGGTATGCAAATAGCCGTTTTGGAGCTAGGGGAGCCACTAATGGTCCAGTGGGGTCATATGAGGTATCAATGTGAAGCATTCGTGAAGGGGCATCTGACTGGACTAGGGGCTCGGGCGTTTTCACCATTCTACGCATGCGCAGACAGGGAATTGTGGGAAAAGGGTATGGAAATAGACGTTTTGGAGCTAGGGGAGCCCCTAATGGGCCGATGGAGTTGTATGAGGTATCAATGTGAAGCCTATGTGAGGGAGCATCCGCCTGGACTAGTTCCAGGGTGGGTGTATGTAAAATTTTCCCTGAAAAAATACGGAACACGGACTTTATCGAAAAATCCGGAAAATGCCTATATGGGGTATGGGGTATAGGACCATCCTGGGAAACCTACTTCTCGACATAATTTTGCGGTATAGGTTGTGGGGTCTCGTTTTTCTCGTCTCGCTAAGAAACTGACAATGGGAAGGGTTGCGGAGCGAATCGTTGAAATTTTTGGAAAAAGTTCAGGGAGACCCATATAGTCCCATACTAGGGGTATAGGACCAATGTTTGTCCCAATGGGAAACCTACTTCTGTACATTTGCGGTATGGTTGTTTGGATTTGTTTTCTTAGTCTCGTCAAGACAAGTGTCCCGGCACGAAACGGTGAAATTTTTGAAAAAAGTTCAGGGAGACCCATATAGACCCATATAGTCCCATACGGAGGGTATAGGACCAATGTTTGTCCCACTGGGAAACCTACTTCTAGACATTTGCGGTATGGTTGTTTGGATTTGTTTTCTTAGTCTCGTCAAGACAAACATGATAAGAAGTGTCCCGGCACGAAACGGTGAAATTTTTGGAAAAAGTTCAGGGAGACCCATATAGACCCATATACGGGTTATGGGGGTATAGGTCCAATGTTTGTCCCACTGGGAAACCTACTTCTATACATTTGCGGTATGGTTGTTTGGATTTGTTTTCTTAGTCTCGTCAAGACAAGTGTCCCGGCACGAAACGGTGAAATTTTTGAAAAAAGTTCAGGGAGACCCATATAGACCCATATAGTCCCATACGGAGGGTATAGGACCAATGTTTGTCCCACTGGGAAACCTACTTCTAGACATTTGCGGTATGGTTGTTTGGATTTGTTTTCTTAGTCTCGTCAAGACAAACATGACAGGAAGTGTCCCGGCACGAAACGGTAAAATTTTTGAAAAAAGTTCAGGGAGACCCATATAGACCCATGTAGTCCCATACTGGGGTATGGGACCAATGTTTGTCCCACTGGGAAACCTACTTCTAGACATTTGCGGTATGGTTGTTTGGATTTGTTTTCTTAGTCTCGTCAAGACAAACATGATAGGAAGTGTCCCGGCACGAAACGGTTAAATTTTTGAAAAAAGTCACCGAGGCCTGGGTAGGCCCATAGGCCTATACTGCATGGCTATGAGTGTATAGGTCCATACGGGGTGGACGTGTTGGAGTCTAGGTGGGCCACTAATGGTCCGATGGGGTCGTATGAGGTATCAATGTGAAGCTGTCGTGGAGGAGCATCCGACTGGCCTAATAGTTCGTCCGTGTTCAATAGTCTGCGCATGCGCAGTCTGGCCCGTAGTATAGAAAGCAGGCATTTTGGGGGGTATGTGGGTGTGTGTTTGGGGTAGAGATGCACCGCTATGGGTCCGAATGGGTCGTGGAAGGTGTCAAAGTGAAGCTTGTGTGGCGTAGAATCAGAATGGCGTGGTTTAAATGCAAGTCGCGTCAATCTGCGCATGCGCAGTTAGTTGTAGTAAGTAAAGCGGACATTTTGGGGCAGTGAAGGAAGGTATTTGGGGTCGCGATGGACCATCCTTGGTCCGAATGCGTCCTGGAGGTGTCCTTTTGTAGCTCTCGGGATGCAGACCCTGATTTAGGGGCTGCTCACAGCATCTGTGACGTCATCGATGACGTCATCAGTACGAGTAGTAGCGAAAGTGTGCATTTTGGGGCAGTGAAGGAAGGTATTTGGTGTAGAGATGGACCATCCCTGGTCCGATTGTCGTGGGAGGTGTCATTTTGTAGCTCTCGGGATATAGACCCCAATTTGAGGGATTTTCGCGTCATCTGTGACGCCATCGGTAACGTCATCAGTACGAGTAGTAGCGAAAGTGAGCATTTTGGGGCAGTGCAGGAAAGTATTTTGGGTAGAGAGGGGCCATTCTCAGTCCGAATGCGTCGTGGAAGGTGTCATCTTGTAGTTCTCGGGGTACAAACCCCGATTTGAGGGCTGTCCACAGCATCTGTGACGTCATTGGTGACGTCATCAGTAGGAGTAGTAGCGAAAGTGAGCCTTTTGGGGCAGTGAAGGATGTTATTTGGTGTAGAGATGGACCATCCGCGGTGCGAATGCGTCATGGGAAGTGTCATGTTGTAGCTCTTGGCGTGTAGACCCCGATTTGAGGGATATCCACAGCATCTGTGACGTCATTGGTGACGTCATCAGTACGAGTAGTAGCGAAAGTGGGCATTTTTTTAGCAGTGAAGGATGTTATTTGGTGTAGAGATGGACCATCCGCGGTGCGAATGCGTCGTGTGAGGTGTCATCTTGTAGCAACGCCCACCAACGCCATTCTTAGTGCTTCAACGCTGTGGTGAAATAGCTCAGAAGCTCTGATATTCCATGGAATTGTCACTAATTCTTCGAAATGCAATGACGCCCGTCAACGCCCGTCGTTATGTGGAAAATGGAATAGGTCTTTGGATTATGGACGCGGATATTCTCTAATGGACGACGGCTGGATTATGAATGACGGACTAGACGCTTGTAAAGTTACACCTTAACACTCTAACATAACGCCATGATATAGACCGGAGAGAGAACAACAACAGCAACAACAACCAGGATGACACATGAGAGAACAACAACAACAAGAGAAACATATTTTTTTTCATATAGTTTATTCCCCCCAATGTTACATGATACCCACGCTGGGGGAGCCGCGTTGGGTATATTTACAACTCAAAAACATTCTTGTCCAATCAGAGGCCACCATTTGCATGTTTCATATTCGTTCCTGTCCGTTAGATGTATTCTTGTCCAATCAGAAGTCTCCATTTCAGAAAGTTCCATCTTCGGCCATGTTCGCGCTGAACCGTTTATTCTAATCATCGTCGGGCAGGCCAGGATACCGTTGAGGCAACATATCCTCAGATAGTTGTTTGCGCATTCTGAGTATCTATCAGTGCATTGGTGAATACTTTCCTCCGATGGGGGTGGTGGTCAGTTTAACCATGAAGAACGTAACATTGGCCATTATCTCCACTATCCACTTGGTGTTGGGGCGCTGTTCATAGGCCCATTCCAAGGGATCCACAGTGTCCAGTTGGGCCAGCATCGTCTCTAGCGACGCCCGATTGGTGATTGTGAAAGGATGGTCGTACACTGGGTTGATGGCACTGGAATAGAAATAGCGCAATTCACCCGTCATCTTATGGCATAAGATGTACCCAAATGCTACATTTAATGTGAAGGACGTAGGTTGATCATTGAAGATGGCTTCCACGTAGCTGCGTAGACGGGCGAGGCCAGTCAGTCGGAAATTGTACAACTCCAATATAGGGCGATGACGGTGGAAACAGTGTCGGATCATGGACCAATGGCGTCGATACATCTCACTCACTGGATGATCTTCGGGTAAGAGATAGCTGGGAACATCCACCGCATCGTCCAGAAAAGGTTCGTTGTTGTCAGGCGTATGACCGGGAACAGTAATGCTAGGGACCGACTGGATATCTAGGCTCTTCCGAACTGTGGGTATAGGCGGGCTCTCCGTGATCGCGTCACCAGTGGCATTCGTCTCTCCGGGTTCATCTTCAGTGAGTCTGTCCCTCCTGGGTGCCTCTTTAGTGGAAAGTTGTCCCTCATGCCGTGGTGACGGACCATGAATCAAACGCTCATGCCGTCTTAACTGACTGGGTCGTTTGAAGAGTTGACCACATTCTTCGCATGGACGCTTGGGTGGCCCATGAATTGAACGTTCATGACGCTGTAAATGATCCGGGCGCTGAAACGACAGTGTACATATCGTATAGCTATAACGGGCGGTTCCGTCGTGCTTGGTAGCCTCATGGCGGCGCAAGTCGTGCAGACGAGTGAATGATTTCGAGCACGTAGTACAAGTGAACATCTTGGTGGTTGACAGAGTGTCTGATGAAACGGCCAGGCCGCTTCCTTTTTATAGCAAGCTAGCTGGTGATCTATTTTTAGCACAATCAGTTCAACTTGGACGTCAGCGACAAGAACCCGGATGTAGGCGCGGACGTCAAGAACCCGGAAGTTAGAGGGGAGGTGACCGGCCTATCGACCAATCAGAAGCCATCATTTCAGAAAGTTCAATCTTCGTTCAGTGTAACCTAAACGTCTTTGGGCAATCCATGATACTGAAGCTCGAAGCTATTACTTCTCTCATTCAACACTGAGATCAATCTCCATCGGCTCTTCAATCCGCGGCGAATCGACCTCCATGGGTTCATCTATTCTCAGATGTATTCCGATAGAAACTGAAATATCCGGTCTCGAGAGTGGCGAGCGTGATCCGTGTATGACATTTCGGTGACGACTTAATTGACTGGGATGCTTAAAGGCTATATCACAATCCACACATGTATGCATGGGTACTCCGTGGCGTGCACGTGTGTGACAACGCAAACTGTCCAGGCGATGAAAGCGCTTCGAGCAAGAGAACATATCGGCTGTGGATCTGGAAATGATGAATGCCGTAAAACTTTCGTCTCTTATACGCCAACATAGGAGTACCCGGATGTTCTACAGTCAGGGATGTACAAGAACCCGGATGTACCCGGATGTGAAAGTCCCGGATGTAAAAGTGCCCGGACGTTCACGAATTACAACACATATAAGGGAAGTGGGAAGAGGTGCCGACATACTGACTGCGTCACATGACTTCACAGAATAGTCTTCTGGTTAACCTATTCTAAAGCACATGCCAAGAATCTAACGATTCGTGATATGTGTTGTATCTCAGGCACGCTTTTATTGTACCTGTTCATGTGGCAACTTGGATGATATGACCACACGGCCCCTAGCACCGGCATAAGCGGTATTAGATACAAATCTAGAGCTATGATGGAAATGCCCTGACAACTCGTATACTGGTAATTGGTGAGCTGTTTCGCTGTGACAACTCGTACATTGGAGATTGGTGAGTTGTATCGTCGTCAGATGTAAATGACGGCATTTAACACAAAAGACTAACCTGTAAGGCCCGATGTCGACCCAGCATCAACTTTCCACAAAATGCCAACATATATCAAAGACTAAAAGGTCTGTACAGGGGGCGGGCCTCGGGGACGAAACATCCACCAGCAGAATATCGCCATATACAGGAAAAAATTACAACACATATATGGGAAGTGGGAAGAGGTGCCGACATACTGACTGCGTCACATGACTTCACAGAATAGTCTTCTGGTTAACCTATGCTAAAGCACATACCAAGAATCTAACGATTCGTGATATGTGTTGTATCTCAGGTACGCTTTTATTGTACCTGTTCATGTGGCAACTTGGATGATATGACCACACGGCCCCTAGCACCGGCATAAGCGGTATTAGATACAAATCTAGAGAGCTATTATGGAAATGCTCTGACAACTCGTATACTGGTAATTGGTGAGCTGTTTCGCTGTGACAACTCGTACATTGGAGATTGGTGAGTTGTATCGTCGTCAGATGTAAATGACGGCATTTAACACAAAAGACTAGCCAGCATCAACTTCCCACAAAATGCCAATATATATCCCGGACTTCTATCAGGCCCAGGTCCAGAAGCTCTCATGTCCTGCATGTGAATAGTCAGTCATATTGTGTGTGCGTGTGCGTGCATGTGCGTGTATGCGTGTGTGTGTCTGTGTGTCTGCGTCTGTATGCATGTGTCTGTGTGTGTGTGTGTGTGTGTGTGCATGCGTATGTTTGTGTAGGTGTGTGTGTTTATGCATGTGTGTATGTGTGCGGGTGTGCGTGCATGTGCGTGTGTGTGTGCGTGTATGTGTGTGTATGCGTCTGTGTGTGTGTGTGTGTGTGTGCGTGTGTGTGTATGCAGCATGTGTGTGTATACGTCTGTGGGTAGGTGTGTGTATGTCGCCGTGTGCCATGATACAGACAGATGAGAGGAATACCAGGGTACCAGGAACTGACGTTTGACCCCTGCGCGCTAGCGCATATTGACCTTTGACCTCAGAAATTTGCATATCACGTGACAGAGGTTAAAGGTCAATGAGTGCACTTGGAGCTCAGAGCTCGGAAGTGACATTTGCATATGACCTCTGTGAGGTCACTTCCGCTTCCGTTCACGTGACCGGAACTGACCTTTGACCCCGGCGCCCTCCGTGTCTCTTCGGTAACCTCCGTGACATCTTCGGTCACCTCCGTGTCTCTTCGGTGACTTCCGTGACATCTTCGGTAACCTACGTGTCTCTTAGGGCACCTCCGTGACATCTTCGGTGAAGCATGTGCGTATGCGTGTATGTGTGTTTGCGTCTGTGTGTATGCGTCTGTGCGCGTGTGTATGAGTCTGTGTGTATGTGTGCATTGCGTCTGTGTGTATGTGTGTATGCGTGCATGCGTCTGTGTGTATGCGTGTGTGTGTGTATGCAACCACCACCACCACCACCATCACCACTACCACCACCACACACCACCACACACCACCACTACCACCACCACCACCGGGCGTTGACGCCCGTCAACGCCACCACCATCACCACCACCACCACACACCACCACACCACCACCACGAGCACCACCACTGGGCACACATACCTGGTGCACCCTGTACCCTATAGCCCGTAGGGCATAGGGTACACCAGGGTGTGGGTGCGATGGGAGCTCTTGGAGCTCAAAGCGTGTGAAGCTCAGAGCTCGGAAGTGACATTTGCATATGACCTCTGTGAGGTCACTTCCGCTTCCGTTCACGTGACCCGAACTGACCTTTGATCCCTGCGCGCAATTTTTATCCGGTATTGTTAGCGCGCGCAGGGGTCAAAGGTCAGTTCCGGTCACGTGAACGGAAGCGGAAGTGACCTCACAGAGGTCATATGCAAATGTCACTTCCGAGCTCTGAGCTCCAAGTGAACTCATTGACCTTTGACCTCTGTCACGTGATATGCAAATTTCTGAGGTCAAAGGTCAATATGCGCTAGCGCGCAGGGGTCAAAGGTCAGTTCCTGGTACCCTGGTGTTCCTCTCATCTGTCTGTATCATGGCACACGGCGACATACACACACCTACCCACAGACGTATACACAAACATGCAGCATACACACACACACGCACACACAGACGCATACACACTCTTGCATACACGCACGCACGCACAGACGCATACACACTCTTGCATACACGCACGCACGCACACACACACAGAAGCATACACACATGCATACACTCACAATATGACTATTCACATGCAGGACATGAGAACTTCTGGACATGGACCTGATAGAAGTCCAGAATGGTGGAACATTCGTAAACATCCGGGCACTTTTACATCCGGGACTTTTACATCCGGGTACATCCGGGTTCTTGTACATCCCTGACTGTAGAACATCCGGGTACTCCTATGTTGGCCTATAAGAGCCGAAAGTTTTACGGCATTCATCATTTCCAGATCCACAGCCGATATGTTCTCTTGCTCGAAGCGCTTTCATCGCCTGGACAGTTTGCGTTGTCACACACGTGCACGCCACGAAGTACCCATGCATACATGTGCGGATTGTGATATAGCCTTTAAGTCCCAGTCAATTGAGTCGTCACCGAAATGTCATACACGGATCACGCTCGCCACTCTCGAGACCGGATATTTCAGTTTCTATCGGAATGTATCTGAGAATAGATGAACCCATGGAGGTCGATTCGCCGCGGATTGAAGAGCCGATGGAGATTGATCTCAGTGTTGAATGAGAGAAGTAAGAGCTTCGAGTTTCAGTATCATGGATTGCCCGAAGACGTTTAGGTTACACTGAACGAAGATTGAACTTTCTGAAATGATGGCTTCTGATTGGTCGATAGGCCGGTCACCTCCCCTCTAACTTCCGGGTTCTTGACGTCCGCGCCTACATCCGGGTTCTTGTTGCTGACGTCCGCGCCTACATCCGGGTTCTTGTCGCTGACGTCCAAGTTGAACTGATTGTGCTAAAAATAGATCACCAGATAGCTTGCTATAAAAGGGAAGCGGCCTGGCCGTTTCATCAGACACTCTGTCAACCACCAAGATGTTCACTTGTACTACGTGCTCGAAATCATTCACTCGTCTGCACGACTTGCGCCGCCATGAGGCTACCAAGCACGACCGAACCGCCCGGTATAGCTGTACGATATGTACACTGTCATTTCAGCGCCCGGATCATTTACAGCGCCATGAACAATTCATGGGCCACCCAAGCGTCCATGCGAAGAATGTGGTCAACTCTTCAAACGACCCAGTCAGTTAAGACGGTATGAGCGTTTGATTCATGGTCCGTCACCACGGCATGAGGGACAACTTTTCACTAAAGAGGCACCCAGGAGGGACAGACTCACTGAAGATGAACCCGGAGAGACGAATGCCACTTGTGATGCGATCACGGAGAGCCCGCCTATACCCACAGTTCAGAAGAGCCTAGATATCCAGTCGATCCCTAGCATTACTGTTCCCGGTCATACGCCTGACAACAACGAACCTTTTCTGGAAGATGCGGTGGATGTTCCCAGCGATCTCTTACCCGAAGATCATCCAGTGAGTGAGATGTATCGATGCCATTGGTCCATGATCCGACACTGTTTCCACCGTCATCGCCCTATATTGGACTTGTACAATTTCCGACTGACTGGCCTCGCCCGTCTACGCAGCTACGTGGAAGCCAGCTTCAATGACCAACCTACGTCCTTCACATTAAATGTAGCATTTGGGTACATCTTATGCCATAAGATGACGGGTGAATTGCGCTATTTCTATTCCAGTGTCATCAACCCAGTGTACGACCATCCTTTCACAATCACCAATCGGGCGTCGCTAGAGACGATGCTGGCACAACTGGACACTGTGGATCCCTTGGAATGGGCCTATGAACAGCGCCCCAACACCAAGTGGATAGTGGAGATAATGACCAATGTTACGTTCTTCGTGGTTAAACTGACCACCACCCCCATCGAATGAAAGTATTCACCCATGCTCAGAATGCGCAAACAACTATCTGAGGATATGTTGCCTCAACGGTATCCTGGCCTGCCCAACGATGATTAGAATAAACGGTTCAGAGCGAACATGGCCGAAGATGGAACTTTCTGAAATGGAGACTTCTGATTGGACAAGAATACATCTAACTGACAGGAACGAATATGAAACATGCAAATGGTGGCCTCTGATTGGACAAGAATGTTCTTGAATTGTAAATATACCCAACGCGGCTCCCCCAGCGTGGGTATGATGTAACATTGGGGGGAATAAACTATATGAAAGAAACTTCTTGTTGTTGTTGTTCTCTCATGTGTCATCCTTATTGTTGTTGCTGTTGTTGTTCTCTCTCCGGTCTATATCATGGCGTTATGTTAGAGTGTTAAGGTGTAACGACGGGCGTTGACGGGCGTCATTGCATTTGGAAGGATTAGTGACAATTCCATGGAATATCAGAGCTTCTGAGCTATTTCACCACAGCGTTGAAGCATTAAGAATGGCGTTGGTGGGCGTTGCTACAAGATGACACCTCACACGACACATTCGCACCGTGGATGGTCCATCTCTACACCAAATAACATCCTTCACTGCTAAAAAATGCCCACTTTCGCTACTACTCGTACTGATGACGTCACAGATGCTGTGGATATCCCTCAAATTGGGGGCTAGAGCCCGAGAGCAACAACGTGACACCTCCCATGACGCATTCGCACCGCGGATGGTCCATCTCTACACCAAATAACATCCTTCACTGCCCCAAAAGGCCCACTTTCGCTACTACTCCTACTGATGACGTCGCCAATGACGTCACAGATGCTGTGATCAGCCCTGAAATCGGGGTTTGTACCCCGGGAACTACAAGATGACACATCCCACGACGCATTCGGACTGAGAATGGCCCCTCTCTACCCAAAATACCTTCCTGCACTGCCCCTAAATGCTCACTTTCGCTACTACTCGTACTGATGACGTTACCGATGGCGTCACAGATGACGCGAACATCCCTCAAATCGGGATCTACATCCCGAGAGCTACAAAATGACACCTCCCACGACAATCGGACCAGGGATGGTCCATCTCTACACCAAATACCTTCCTTCACTGCCCCAAAATGCACACTTTCGCTACTACTCGTACTGATGACGTCATCGATGACTTCACAGATGCTGTGAACAGCCCCCAAATCAGGGTCTACATCCCGAGAGCTACAAAAGGACACCTCCCAGGACGCATTCGGACCAAGGATGGTCCATCGCGACCCCAAATACCTTCCTTCACTGCCCCAAAATGTCCACTTTACTTACTACAACCAACTGCGCATGCGCAGATTGACGCGACTTGCATTTAAACCACGCCATTCTGACTCTACGCCACACAAGCTTCACTTTGACACCTTCCACGACCCATTCGGGCCCATAGCGGTGCATCGCTACCCCAAACACACACCCACATACCCCCAAAATGCCTGCTTTCTATAAGACGGGCCAGACTGCGCATGCGCAGACTATTGAACACGGACGAACTATTAGGCCAGTCGGATGCTCCTCCACGACAGCTTCACATTGATACCTCATACGACCCCATCGGACCATTAGTGGCCCACCTAGACTCCAACACGTCCACCCCGTATGGACCTATACACCCATAGCCATGCAGTATAGGCCTATGGGCCTACCCAGGTCTCCCTGAACTTTTTTCAAAAATTTCACCGTTTCGTGCCGGGACACTTCCTATCATGTTTGTCTTGACGAGACTAAGAAAACAAATCCAAAGAATCATACCGCAAATGTATAGTAGTAGGTTTCCCAGTGGGACAAACATTGGTCCTATACCCCCAGTATGGGACTATATGGGTCTATATGGGTCTCCCTGAACTTTTTCCAAAAATTTCACCGTTTCATGCGGGGACACTTCCTATCATGTTTGTCTTGACGAGACTAAGAAAACAAATCCAAACAACCATACCGCAAATGTATAGAAGTAGGTTTCGCAGTGGGACAAACATTGGTCCTATACTCCTAGTATGGAACTATATGGGTCTCCCTGAACTTGGTGTTTGGTGGTGTATGGTGGTGGTGTGTGGTGGTGTGTGGTGGTGGTAGTGGTGATGGTGGTGGTGGCGGTGGTGGTGGTTGCATACACACACACCCATACACACAGACGCATACACGCATACACACATACACACAGAAGTCACCGAAGAGACACGGAGCTGACCGAAGATGTCACGGAGGTTACCGAAGAGACACGGAGGGCGCCGGGGTCAAAGGTCAGTTCCGGTCAGGTGAACGGAAGCGGAAGTGACCTCACGGAGGTCATATGCAAATATGTCACTTTCGAGCTCTGAGCTCCAAGTGCACTCATTGATCTTTGACCTCTGTCACGTGATATGCAAATTTCTGAGGTCAAAGGCCAATATGCGCTAGCGCGCAGGGGTCAAAGGTCAGTTCCTGGTACCCTGGTGTTCCTCTCATCTGTCTGTATCATGGCACACGGCGACATACACACACCTACCCACAGACGTATACACACACATGCTGCATACACACACTCGCACACACACACAGACGTATACACACACATACACGCACGGACATGCACGCACACCCGCACACACACACACACACATGCATACACACACACACCTACACAAACACACGCATGCACACACACACAGAGACACATACATACAGACGCAGACACACAGACACACACACGCATACACGCACATTCACGCACACGCACACGCAATATGACTGACTATTCACATGCAGGACATGAGAGCTTGATAGAGCCTGATAGAAGTCCGGGATGGTAGTACATTCGTGAACATCCGGGCGCTTTTACATCCGAGACTTTTACATCCGGGTACATCCGGGTTCTTGTACATCCCTGACTGTAGAACATCCGGGTACTCCTATGTTGGCCTATACGAGTCGAAAGTTTTACGGCATTCATCATTTCCAGATCCACAGCCGATATGTTCTCTTGCTCGAAGCGCTTTCATCGCCTGGACAGTTTGCGTTGTCACACACGTGCACGCCACGAAGTACCCATGCATACATGTGCGGATTGTGATATAGCCTTTAAGTATCCCAGTCAATTGAGTCGTCACCGAAATGTCATACACGGATCACGCTCGCCACTCTCGAGACCGGATATTTCAGTTTCTATCGGAATGTATCTGAGAATAGATGAACCCATGGAGGTCGATTCGCCGCGGATTGAAGAGCCGATGGAGATTGATCTCAGTGTTGAATGAGAGAAGTAAGAGCTTCGAGTTTCAGTATCATGGATTGCCCGAAGACGTTTAGGTTACACTGAACGAAGATTGAACTTTCTGAAATGATGGCTTCTGATTGGTCGATAGGCCGGTCACCTCCCCTCTAACTTCCGGGTTCTTGACGTCCGCGCCTACATCCGGGTTCTTGTTGCTGACGTCCGCGCCTACATCCGGGTTCTTGTCGCTGACGTCCAAGTTGAACTGATTGTGCTAAAAATAGATCACCAGATAGCTTGCTATAAAAGGGAAGCGGCCTGGCCGTTTCATCAGACACTCTGTCAACCACCAAGATGTTCACTTGTACTACGTGCTCGAAATCATTCACTCGTCTGCACGACTTGCGCCGCCATGAGGCTACCAAGCACGACCGAACCGCCCGGTATAGCTGTACGATATGTACACTGTCATTTCAGCGCCCGGATCATTTACAGCGCCATGAACAATTCATGGGCCACCCAAGCGTCCATGCGAAGAATGTGGTCAACTCTTCAAACGACCCAGTCAGTTAAGACGGTATGAGCGTTTGATTCATGGTCCGTCACCACGGCATGAGGGACAACTTTTCACTAAAGAGGCACCCAGGAGGGACAGACTCACTGAAGATGAACCCGGAGAGACGAATGCCACTTGTGATGCGATCACGGAGAGCCCGCCTATACCCACAGTTCAGAAGAGCCTAGATATCCAGTCGATCCCTAGCATTACTGTTCCCGGTCATACGCCTGACAACAACGAACCTTTTCTGGAAGATGCGGTGGATGTTCCCAGCGATCTCTTACCCGAAGATCATCCAGTGAGTGAGATGTATCGATGCCATTGGTCCATGATCCGACACTGTTTCCACCGTCATCGCCCTATATTGGACTTGTACAATTTCCGACTGACTGGCCTCGCCCGTCTACGCAGCTACGTGGAAGCCAGCTTCAATGACCAACCTACGTCCTTCACATTAAATGTAGCATTTGGGTACATCTTATGCCATAAGATGACGGGTGAATTGCGCTATTTCTATTCCAGTGTCATCAACCCAGTGTACGACCATCCTTTCACAATCACCAATCGGGCGTCGCTAGAGACGATGCTGGCACAACTGGACACTGTGGATCCCTTGGAATGGGCCTATGAACAGCGCCCCAACACCAAGTGGATAGTGGAGATAATGACCAATGTTACGTTCTTCGTGGTTAAACTGACCACCACCCCCATCGAATGAAAGTATTCACCCATGCTCAGAATGCGCAAACAACTATCTGAGGATATGTTGCCTCAACGGTATCCTGGCCTGCCCAACGATGATTAGAATAAACGGTTCAGAGCGAACATGGCCGAAGATGGAACTTTCTGAAATGGAGACTTCTGATTGGACAAGAATACATCTAACTGACAGGAACGAATATGAAACATGCAAATGGTGGCCTCTGATTGGACAAGAATGTTCTTGAATTGTAAATATACCCAACGCGGCTCCCCCAGCGTGGGTATGATGTAACATTGGGGGGAATAAACTATATGAAAGAAACTTCTTGTTGTTGTTGTTCTCTCATGTGTCATCCTTATTGTTGTTGCTGTTGTTGTTCTCTCTCCGGTCTATATCATGGCGTTATGTTAGAGTGTTAAGGTGTAACGACGGGCGTTGACGGGCGTCATTGCATTTGGAAGGATTAGTGACAATTCCATGGAATATCAGAGCTTCTGAGCTATTTCACCACAGCGTTGAAGCATTAAGAATGGCGTTGGTGGGCGTTGCTACAAGATGACACCTCACACGACACATTCGCACCGTGGATGGTCCATCTCTACACCAAATAACATCCTTCACTGCTAAAAAATGCCCACTTTCGCTACTACTCGTACTGATGACGTCACCAATGACGTCACAGATGCTGTGAATATCCCTCAAATTGGGGGCTAGAGCCCGAGAGCAACAACATGACACCTCCCATGACGCATTCGCACCGCGGATGGTCCATCTCTACACCAAATAACATCCTTCACTGCCCCAAAAGGCCCACTTTCGCTACTACTCCTACTGATGACGTCGCCAATGACGTCACAGATGCTGTGATCAGCCCTGAAATCGGGGTTTGTACCCCGAGAACTACAAGATGACACCTCCCACGACGCATTCGGACTGAGAATGGCCCCTCTCTACCCAAAATACCTTCCTGCACTGCCCCTAAATGCTCACTTTCGCTACTACTCGTACTGATGACGTTACCGATGGCGTCACAGATGACGCGAACATCCCTCAAATCGGGATCTACATCCCGAGAGCTACAAAATGACACCTCCCACGACAATCGGACCAGGGATGGTCCATCTCTACACCAAATACCTTCCTTCACTGCCCCAAAATGCACACTTTCGCTACTACTCGTACTGATGACGTCATCGATGACTTCACAGATGCTGTGAACAGCCCCCAAATCAGGGTCTACATCCCGAGAGCTACAAAAGGACACCTCCCAGGACGCATTCGGACCAAGGATGGTCCATCGCGACCCCAAATACCTTCCTTCACTGCCCCAAAATGTCCACTTTACTTACTACAACCAACTGCGCATGCGCAGATTGACGCGACTTGCATTTAAACCACGCCATTCTGACTCTACGCCACACAAGCTTCACTTTGACACCTTCCACGACCCATTCGGGCCCATAGCGGTGCATCGCTACCCCAAACACACACCCACATACCCCCAAAATGCCTGCTTTCTATAAGACGGGCCAGACTGCGCATGCGCAGACTATTGAACACGGACGAACTATTAGGCCAGTCGGATGCTCCTCCACGACAGCTTCACATTGATACCTCATACGACCCCATCGGACCATTAGTGGCCCACCTAGACTCCAACACGTCCACCCCGTATGGACCTATACACCCATAGCCATGCAGTATAGGCCT
>JAVTVY010047927.1:0-22440 GCA_036873755.1 Hanleya hanleyi
AGTGAGTGAATAGAATTTAACGTCGCTTTCAACAATATTTCAGCTATATCGCGACGAACCAACTAAGCACCACCCATCCAAGTTGCGTTCCTGCTACTTCAAAGAAGAAATCTTTGAAGCAGCATGGAACCATCCACCCTATAAAACACCAACATGACATAATATCAGCATCATATTAAAGCTCAGTCAGTGAGTTATCTCCCATCACACTGGTTCTACACAAGAATACATGTAGGCTGTTAACATTTCATGATTATTGTGCAAGTGAAAGAGTGGGAACTTATTCATTTGGAGGGAAAAATACAATAGAAGATCTTCTGCTATGAATATTATGGCTTGTCTTTTATTAGTAATGTTTTCCCCCTCTTATTTACAAACATACACAGTAATATAATGAACAAAGATGAAGCAAACATCATAAAAACAAAAAAAATCTACATCCTCACCTTTGAGATGTTTTGTAAATACATACACATGAATTTGAAAAGAATATGTCATATTTCTATTTTTTGCACCATATAAACCAATTTTACCTGAGTTAGTGTGTTACTATTTCGCTGTTAGGATACAATTTTTTTCTAGAAAATGCCAATTTTATATAATTTCTTTAAAAGTTAATTAATATTTTCGGCAATGAACAGGTGTCATAGAAAATTGCTCTACAAAGAGTACCTGGTACAAAAAGATAGACAGACAGACAGACAGACAGACAGAGAGAGTGTCATCTCCCAAACAAACCTCTTGTAGTACAGAATCTAATGCAGCTGCTCCAGTCATCCTCCTGTCAAAATTTTTCATTTTTGTAGTGCTTTCCATTTTCTCAGAAACCTGGAATTGTGAAGAATTATCCATCAATAATTTATAGATTCAGATTCTGTTGTGTCACAAACCATATTAATCATAACAGGCATGTCTGAGATCAGATTCTTTGGTGGTAGGAAGCAAGAAATGTTGTCATTGCTCATGTGTACTGTACTACCATCACACTGATGTTCGAAACTGGGCAGCTTATAACATAAATGACAACACTGCGAAAACGAAAAAGGGTGGCTTTCAATGTGCGATTTCCACTATAGTTCAGCTTAACCCCTGAACAACGCTGTCTGATCTCGATGGCACAGTGCGGTGTTTTTTTTTCCCTTATAATATTTTAAACTAGTAGAATATTTTGAACTGGTGAATACTGGGAAAATATAGTACATAAAGTTTGCCAGTTATTAAGATGGTTAAAAGATGGGGGAAACTGAAATTATACAACCCACTAGCTGATCAGCTGAAGTAACCAGTCACTGCATTGACAGGCTCTGTTTTTGTTCTCTCAATAAAGTGCAACTGAGCCATTCAATATCGATTGTTTTAGATTTTAATTCTATAAGAATATGCTCCAAGAGTAAGCTTTCTGTCATTATACCTTTTCAATCCCGGCAGAAGGGTTATCCACCCTTGTTAACTTGATCGCCAGGATTTGCAGGGATTTCCTTTTTCCATAGTGATACGCTATTGTAAAACCTCTGTAAGTAAACAAAGTAAGACAGAATCATGATGAAAGGATCAATCAATCCTGAATCATGCAACAATGAATACGCTAACGATTAGATTAATTAGGATGACAGAAATGGGATGAAAAGTTGATCAAATAAAATTTATTGATCTAAGAGTTGTGCTGATTGAGTTTGAAACTATGGCTCAATAATACAAGGCTACCATCTTAGCTTGCTAAGGGCATTTCACATTCCACTTAACACTACCCTTAGCTCAATGACTTCATTCTCTGTGTATTTCGCCCAATGTCAGCTTCCCCAAGCATCAAGTCACATGTCCGCTCTATTTAAATGAGCCAATGAAATTATCCGTATTCAAATATTTTGAACTGGGAATCTCAGACGTGAGACATGTCGATTTCACTTTAGTGCTCGAGGCGCAAGACTGTGGGAGACCAAACCGAAGTTGTGCGAATTAGCTATTTTATTTCTCACTCTAATGGAGCATGCGTCTTTGTTTTTCTTAAGAAAAATCATATTACAAACGGCCTAACATATTTGGAAAAAACTAAAATTGGCGGCAGTTCACAGGAAAATGTTATGATTTTTATTTTGTGATGGGGCACTTCGAGGCCCACCAAGAGATCATTTCAATCGATCACTTTCTGGAGGCGTGTCTTCGTTTTATGAATGTGATTGCACCTATGTCGGGTCTCACGGGACCTATCGGATGTGACCATTTGGGAAACGCCCTAATACACTCAGATATCACCCGTTACCGCATGGCTATGAGCAGAAGTTTCTATGTATGATCGTGCCATGCGTTCGGATGATGAAGGCTACATGATGTTTTCAATGGCAAGTTTTTCTAATTGTGACAGATGCAGCTATCCAATAGGCATTTACTGTTGGAGATTGGGTGCCAATGTTTAAGGTTGCGAGTTTTAGTCTCGCACGGGACTGACCCATCCAGCACCAGTATTTGTGTTTTATCAAGACAGTGTCATCCTAACACTAATTGGATAGAATATCTAAGCTTACATGAAGTTCACCAGGATGTATGTACTCACCCAGTCAAAAATAAAATAACATAAAAAGCTCCTAAAATCCCAAAGGTAGCGAGGAAGAGAACAGCTGCCAGTACTGCCCAATGCCAACTGTCCATGGAAGCCATCTGAAAAAAAATAAAATATATACACTTATATCAACCCAATCTCATGTTCGGCTATTTCCGTATTGGTGGAACGAGCCTCTCACATAGAACGCACAATTCCCCACCGGTGGGCAGCGTATGACGATCATGCAGTGAGTTGGCTACGAAATAGTGCCTTTGATAATCAAGCGATCCGGTCACATTTTATTGTGAAATTCAGTTAATTTTAACCATAAGAACACAATTCATTCGAATTATACAAAACTACTTCTATTTTTAGTTGAATAATAGCTATCCCCCAGAACTCAGCAACCAGGCTAATTTCCGCCAATACAGAAATAGACGAATGCGAGATTGGTTCCGCCGAAAATTAATTGTGCGCATGATAAGATAAGATTCTTTATTGTACTGAGCAGCTTCATTTGGGGCAGAGTACAAAACACATAAAAAGTAGAACAAATAAGAAAGTAAACAAACATACAGGTGCGACGTTTCCGTTTTCGCTCCCAGAAATCCACTAGGCCAGAGGTCAGTTTTCGCAGCTAAACTGAGTTCTGGGGCTAGATTGATATCAAACCTGTGGTGAGGAAGACAACAACTGCCAGTAGTGCCCAATGTCAACTATCCATGGAACCCATTCAATAATTCAAAAGAAACACAAGGTCTCACATTTCGTAATTTTAAAAACTACAATGTTTGGTCCCGGGTAGGAGCTACATGTATACATGTACACATTTGCCATTAAACATTATTTTGATAGACAAACTGGTGAAAGGGACTTTCACTCAAAATTTCCACTCGACTGCAGCATTTCGCATGGAAGTAAGTGTTTGTAACTGGTAATATTGGCTTTCCAACCCGGAGTGAGTTAGTGAGTGAATACATGTAGAATTTAACGTCGCTTTCAACAATATTTCAGCTATATTGTGACGAACCAACTAAGTAACCAACTACATGTAAGCACCACCCAGCCAAGCTGAGTTCCTGCTACTTCGAAGAAGAAATCTTTGAAGCAGCATCGAATCAGACACCCTCCATTCACCCTATAAAACACAGATGACAGCATGGTGCAAGAAAGACAAGTGATATTACAGTGCTAGACATCACATTATCAAGTTCCTGGGGGGCCATAGGTTATGATAGTGGGGATTGGGGCGAGTGAATCTAATTTTATGGTCTGTTTCAGACGTTCTTTATGTGCTTCTTTGAGACATGGGAAATCATGCGGCATGACTGATAATTAACGGAGTCCAAGCGGCGCCTCATTACAGGCAGTTGTTAACATTGAGAAATACGGAAAAAGCTGTATATATAAAACTAAATTTTCTTGGCCACTGTGTTTTTTAAGTATTTGGTGACAATATTCATTTCATAAAACATACAAAAGTTCCAGAATTTTTCGAAGACGGAAACAAATATATTCACCAAAACGAAATTACGAGATGTTGCATACAAATCTTGCCCCCAGTCAGTCAGCGAAGGAAGGGAAAGTTGAAACAGCCAGTCTTTTTTTCTCGCTCAGAGTGGACTTCCCAATAGATTTTCTCAGGCCATGCAGGTAGTTCAACAAGCTGAACCCTACTGACATTTAATTTTTTTTATATTGATTGATTGATTATTGATAATCAATATCACAAAATTAAATGTCAGTAGGGTTCAGCTTGTTGAACTAGCCATGCAGGGTAAAAGATCTGCTCATTGACTTAGTCCAGATTTGACACATGTCAAGAAGATTTGTGATGCCTATAGTGTTGCACCAAAGATTAATCCCCATCAGTTTAATAGTGAATTTACAGATATAGAATGATACTATTTTTTTTCTTCTTTTTGCCATGATTTCCAATATGGTACCGTACCTGACAAGTATCATGTGTTGTCCAGATTTCGTTGTTGTTGTAGTTGGGACGGGAACACCCACTATTAGTATTTACATCATTGATCTGTTTCAATAAGCCTGCTCACGCGGCCCTGTCAGGTCACCAGATCATGCTTAAAGCATTCTCTCATTGGAATGAATTAAAAGTACAATTATTTCTCCCTTTCTCTCTAATCTATTTGTGATTCATACTGTTGGTGATCGTATACATGTACATTGTACTTGGATCAACTAAACCACGGAGACCTCTGAGAGAAATACCGAGAAGAGTGATCTCCCCTCTACCATAGATTCAAGAACAGAGTACCACGAACGAAATAACTTTGCCAACAATTAAATTGGAACAATAAGTATACATAACAAAGGATACATATACATTCAGCTATATCGTGTTATTGGCATAATAGATGGCAGCTGTGCTGTCGACGATGGTGACCGTGTGTTATTTTGCATCATGTGCATGGAATCCCCAAAATAAAACTGAACTAAAGTGAAAACTGAGGTACCGGTACAACAAAAGTAAAACAAAATTATTATTATTATTATATTGTTCTAAAATGTTCTATAATACTGTATTGCTATATACTGTGTACAAGGGCGGATCCAGCCAAAATTGCTAGGGGGGGTCGACTATCACAGCCCAATAGGCGAGGGTCCAGGGGCCGCCTAGGCCCCGGAAGCTCCGGGGTCCTAGATCGCCGGAGATGCGTTCTGAGCGTTTTCCCGGAAATAAAACTGATCATAATGTATGCAGATTTATGGTTCTATTTTCCCGATTTTCCCGCAATTATAAGCACACATCGATATTGAAAAAAATCGCACCTCATGCCTACATCCATTTGACTTTCTAGTTATATTTAAAACATACAAAACGATGGCATTTAGTTCATGGAAGGGAAACCAAGATGCCTACCGATACGCTTCATTCACAAAAGGATAAAACAAGGAAATCCTCATAGTCCAACAGGCGAGGGTCCAGGGGCCGCCTAGGCCCCGGAAGTTCCGAATTCCTAGATCTCCGGAGATGCGTTCTGAGCGTTTTCCCGGAAATAAAACTGATCATAATGTATGCAGATTTATGGTTCTATTTTCCCGCAATTATAAGCACGCATCGATATTGAAAAAAATCGCACCTCATGCCTACATCCATATGACTTTCTAGTTATATTTAAAACATACAAAACGATGGCATTTAGTTCATGGAAGGGAAACCAAGATGCCTACCGATACGCTTCATTCACAAACAGATAAAACAAGGAAATCCTCATAGCCCAACAGGCGAGGGTCCAGGGGCCGCCTAGGCCCCGGAAGCTCCGAATTCCTAGATCTCCGGAGATGCGTCCTAAGCATTTTCCAGGAAATATATTCGAACATAATGTATGCAGATTTATGGTTCTATTTTCACGTTTGTTTCTCACTTATAAGCACGCATCGATATTGAAAAAATCATATTCATGCCTGAATCCATTTGACTTTCTAGTTATATTTAACAGATAAAAAACGATGACTTTTACATCATGGAACATTAGAACCAATATGATACCGATTCATAATTTACACAAAGCTAAAATAAGCGATCCTCACAGCCTGCCAGGCGAGGGTCCAGGGGCCGCATAGGCCCCGGAAGCTCCGGGGTTCCAGATTGCGGGAGATGCGTTTTACGCGTTTTCCCGGAAATAAATCTGAACACAATGTAGGTAGATTTATTGTTCTATTTTCACATTTGTTTCGCATAAACACGCATCGATATTGAAAAATATGCCTGACACCATTTGACTTCCTGGTTTAACACAAACAAAACAGGCCTATAACACACCACTACACATAGTGCGCTCGCGGCGATAATATCTGATTTTAGATACATATTGAAACTCCAACTTAAATAGTACACTCACAAACTACATGAATAGATGATGGTCTGTTTAATACACATATAGATACTCTAATTACATAATCCACGTTCATTTAATTTACATATCATTTCAAGACATTATTTCTACGTGGAATCCCAGGGTTCGCTGATCCCTCCAAAAAAAAAATATATATTTTTTTTTAGGTTTCATGGGGTCCGGACCCCTGACCCCCCGTAGATCCGCCCTTGGTGTACATTGTATATCTTCATTTATCGCATAAATATGTAGAAATTTTATATTCTAATGAAGAGAAATTAAAAATATAAAATAAAATGCTGTTGCCAAATCATTTTAAATATATTATATGTTCAAAATGATCTAAAAATATAGGGCGCGGGAAATGTCCACTGGGGCAAATGTCCCATGAGGGAAATGGGAGAAATGTCCATGGGATAAATGCCCACTTGGGGAAATGTCCGTACTCTGTGTACATGAGCCATATACGGAAGAAACACCCCAAGTACTGTAGTATATAAACCGCAAATTCCCGAGTATTTTTGAGGGTGGAAAGATCACATGCGGGTCAAAAGTAACTTCCGGGTCAAAGGACTTTTCTGCTCTCTTGTTCATATGACATCATGGATGACGTCACTTTTAGTATCGGAGATAAGTCCTTCGTCCATGTGAATTGGCTTCCCACTCACGTCAATGTTAATCCCCAGTCGCTTCGCCTGAATCAATGGGAATCTTCGGGAAGGTCCGTTAATCTCAGGTAATGTCCGGAGGGCAACTCACCTTAGAGGTCTCGTACCCCGTCAAGGTTACAGCTTCTGGGGTAGAAGGGAAATCCCCATGCATAGCCATTTCTGTTTCTGTAACGATTGTTTTAATTGGTAGAATTCAAAAACGGAATTACCACGTGTGGAAAAGAGAATTACCACGTGTAGAAATACCAGCGAAATACCATGTGTGGAAATTATTTACCACACGTCGTATTTCCGAGTTCAATGATTGAATGATAAATACCACGCGTGGTAAGTAATTTTCCACACGTGATATTTCCTGTTCTATCATAGGTGGATGTTTTCCACACGAGGTAAATAATTTCCACGTGTGGTATTTCCTGGTCGAATAATTGGTCGAAATATCCACACGTGGTAATTACCAGTCAAACCATTGGCACGTGTGGAAACCCAGAAGTTATGACACTGATGGCTTTCCATACACTAAACCATACTCGGGTGACTAATGAACCCTGGAGTGTACCCAGAGCAGACAGGAGTCTCCTGAACTCGGGCATACGGGTGTTGTTGGGTTGGGAGAGAGAGAGAGAAAGACGCGTGCAGCGACTCTCGAATGCGCCCTTGAACATGCCTACACCCCTATAAAATAAACCACACTCGGGTGACTAATGGACCATGTGTACCCTCTTGAACTCAGGCATACTGGTGTTGTAGGGTGAAGAGAGAGAGATAAAAAATTGAGGTTTAATTTTTCAGCTACTTCTGGTCTGGCTAACTGCCAATGTGAAACTGGTAGGAGCTTGTTAGGTAAAATTTGACTAAGCTTAATACCAGCTGCTACAATATGTGCTTTCATACGAATTCCAAAAGGTGGAATAATGGAGGGTTTCTTAAAATACAAATCTACGTATTGAGAGTTGAAAACAAAGCTACATGTAAATGCAGAATTTGAGCGATTACATCACAATTTTGTGATATATTGCAGTGCTAGTTTAATTCTTCGAAGTTCTAAACGAGATTAATCTGCTTCGACATATAAGCTTTCATCAGGTGATGTTCTGAACGCTCCGAGGCAAAGTCTTAGTCTTTGATGGAGAATAGGATCTAGCTTTGCCAAGTTCGACTTGCTTGCACCGTTGTAAACAAGAGCCACAATAAAGCTTAGAACGAATAAGTGATCGATATAAATGGAGAAGCATCTGCTGATCTCCTCCACACTTATAGCTGGCAACTACCTTCAACAAATCAAGAGCTTTTGTAAACTTAGCTTTCAAGCAATTTGTATGCGATAAGAATAATCGGCAATCAAACAATATTCCTGAGAATTTGACTTCTTTTACTGCCTTGATTTCAGTTCCATCTAATGTGTAGGTACTGGATCTTTTTGATGGAAATACTTTCTACAAATATGTATACAATTGTCTTTGCTCTGGAGAACTTGAAACCATTTTCTAGACACGATTTCTGAATTCTATTAAGACAAGGTTGTAATGTTCTCTCAATATTATGTATACATTTCCCACTAAACGATATGTTGAAATCATCTACAAATAGTGAAACATCAATTGATTTGATCTTGATACTAAACAGAGTGGTAGACAAAATACTGCCGCGTGGGACACCTTGATCTTGATCGAGATGATCAGACATGGTTGTACTCAAACGAACTTGAAATTGTCTATCATTCAGAAAGTTGGAAATAGAAATGGGTAAACGGCCTTCTAATCCTTTTGTATGAAGGTCTTTCAAAATTCCGTATTTCCAAGTATTATCATAGGCTTTTTCTAAATAATAATATAAAAAAAATAGATAGAAACCACATGTTCATTCGCGAAAATATTCTTGGCATAATAATTTAATCTAATCAAACGGAAACCAGCTTGAATATCAGTAAAATTCCTTTCAGTTTCTAGGTACCAAACAAGGCGATCATTTATCATGCGTTTCATTGTTTTACAAACACAGCAAAGTAGTATATAATGCGTATATTGACTCAAGTTTGGAGGGGCCCTCGGTGGCCGAGTGGTCTAAGGCGCTTCGCTGGTGACCGCTAGCCTCACACCGCTGAACCGGCACGGGTTCGAGCCCAGCTGGTCCATGTGTGAAAGTTTGTCAGTTACTTGCCGAAGGGCGGTGGTTCTCTCCGGGTACTCCGGCTTCCTCCACCAACCAAACTGACTGTCACCATATGAGTGAAACAAACTTGAGTGTGACATTAAGCCAAATTCCCTCCCTCAAGTTTGGTTCAGTGCGCATGCGCAGATAAAAAACCCCGGAAGTGCGCAGGTCTGTGTGCGCAGTTGTTCTGCGCAAGTCCCTCTGCGCAAGTGTGTGACGTCACTTTCCGTCACATGACCTTTGGGGGATGTATTCCTCCGCGGTGATACGATCGCGGGAAAAAGCCTCCGCGGACAGAAAGTAGTCCCAAAAACGCGGGGAGCCGGGGGAAATTCTCCGGCAATCTTCGGGACATTTTGAGGACGAGAGGGCCCCCTAGTGGACCGATTGGGTCGAGTGAGGTGTCAAAGTGAAGCGCTTCTCCAGGGCGATCAATTCATGGGTGGGTGCATGTAAATTTAGGATTTGTCCCGAAAATATAAAAAGCGGAACACGGACTTTACCCCTATAATAGGGGGAAACGACTATCAACCATGTCCAAAAGGGCTAATATCGGTTTTCGGCTTATCCGAGCCTGCTGAGAGAGGCAGGGTACGTGGGGGAGTGGGTGCATGTAAAATTAGGATTTGTCCCGAAAATATAAAAAGCGGAACACGGACTTTACCCCTAAAATAGGGCCTGATTCGCACATTTGCGTCTATACGGAAAAATGCCTGTATGGGGTATAGGGGTGCTCATTTTTTTGTGGATTTTACTATGGGATGTGGGATCTGGTTTTCCTCGTCTCACCACATAACACACGATGGGAAGGGTCTCGGAGCTAAGTAGTGAAATTTTTCGAAAAGTTCACGCAGGTCTGGATAGGCCCAAAGGCCTACTGGCTCAGTGGATAGGTCCATACTGGGCAACTCACACATGTTCATTGTGATATGGGTTGTGGGATCTTGTTTTTCACGTTTCACCACGTAGAACACGGTGGGTGGGGTCCCGAAGCTAAGCGATGAATTTTTTTGAAAAAGTCACTGTGCGCATGCGCGTAGTGGGTAAATAGCGCTGGGTGGACGTTTTGGGGTGTAGGTGAGCCCCTAGTGGTCCGATGGTGTCGTATGAGGTCTTATTTTGAAGCTCTCGTGGAGGAGCATCCGACTGGACTAATGTATCGTCCGTTTTCAATATTCTGCGCATGCGTAGTCTGGCCGTAGTATAGAAAGCAGGCATTTTGGGGGTGCGTGGGGGTGTGTTTGGGGTAGAGATGGACCACTATTGGTCCAAATGGATCGTGGGAGGTGTCAAGGTGAAGCTTTTGTGGGATAGAGTCAGAATGGCGTGTTTTTTATTGCAAGTGGCGTCAATCTGCGCATGCGCAGTTGAGTGTATTAAGTAAAGTGGTCATTGTGGGGGTGTGTTTGGGGTAGAGATGGACCACTATTGGTCCGAATGGGTCGTGGGAGGTCTCATTTTGTAGCTCTCGGGGTCCATGTATTCTTTGTATATCCCTCTACATGTACTATGTGCCTATACATGTACTATATGCCTGTACATGTAATCTGTCCATGTACATATACTCTGTATATGTCCGCGTCGTCCTTCCGTCTACCATTCGGGTACTCTGGTTTTACATCCGAGACCTCTTCAAAATCCAGGTTTTTCCCGTCGTTCCTCCATCACCCATCTGGGCACTGTGGTTTTTACATCCGGGTACTCATCTTACATCCGGGTTTTTCCATGTTTTGAATCCGGGTACTGTGGTTTTTACATCCGGGTACTCATCTTACATCCTTGCGCAGGTCTGTGTGTGCAGGTCACTGCTCAGGTCACGTGGTTTGGTGGTGTGGGTCAGCGCAAGTGGGTGACGTCACTTCCGGTTTCAGAATGACCAAAAACTACCTCCGAATACAGGAGAGTTCCAATTTTTCCTTAGACCGTAGACCCGGCCGCACGCATGCGCGGGTGAAAAAACTGAAGTGCGCAGGTCACGGAGCATGTATTCCTCCGCGGTGATGCGGTCTGGCGGTAATGCGGTCGTGGGGAGAAGCTTCCGCGGAGAGAAAAAGTTGTCCCGGGACTTCAAATACGTGGGCTGTTGCTTTTCGCCTATGATGTCACTATGACGTCACATCCGCGTGAAAAGGTCACATGTCACATCCAGGTGAAGAGGTCAAAGGTCCCCTTTCGGCAATGTCAGACCCTCCCCGGGACAATAGATAGCCTTTATCCGCCCTCCCGAAGCACCCATGGAATGCGCAGGGTCCCCGACAATATCGCCAGCACTATGCCCATGTTATGCCCAGTGGGGAACCCTCAGTGTCTCCATACAGCGAGAAACCGTATTGGCACGAAAAAATACATGAAACCATGGAACTTATAGTAATAAACATAATCTGTAGGTGTTGGACGAGTCTCCACTCGCCGTCTTCCTGGTCCTTACCCGCACCTCGAACTCCGCAGTTTTTTCACTCCACCTGTTGCTCTTGTAACTTGCCATCTTTCTTCCTCGTCAAAATTTTGTGCTGGAATGCCCGCTCTTAACCTCGACCAAAACATGTACTTGGTCTCTCGGCTGATTTCATTGGCTCTCTATTTTACTGCAGTGCTCTTGCATTGTTTTCTGGACATTGATTGGTTACATTTGGCCACATCCTAGGCCACTGGTTGGCTACTTTTCTCAGCCTATTCAATGACTGGGCTATACCAGTTTGGTTAAAATTAGAATCCCACATATCTGTTCAAGCATTGGGCATTAATGGCCCCTTAAGCTCGTAACCTATTGTACAGAAACACACAAGACAGGATTTTGCGTGAGATCTCATTTTGTTTTTATTGAACAATAAGTAACAGCAACAACGTGAGAACAACCACGTGAAAACTGAAGCCCAGAACAGGGGCTTGTACATTGAAATCGATAGAACTTAAGCCCAGAACGGGGCTTGTACATTGAAATGATCGGCGGCCCAGTCATATGCGAGGACATCTCGGTCCTCGGCCTTGGGGTACTCGTCAAACATCTGTACTATGGTAGATAAGGTTCTTCCCCGACATCGATGGTACAGGTAGAACAAGCAATATTGTCCGCACACGCTACTGATCAGGCTTTGCAACGCTTGACTGTTCCAACACCACGTCTCTGTGCCTTGATCCATGAAATCTGTTAAATCCGTACGGATTACTGATGGTGAACTCGATGGGCCCTGTTTCGTTGATGCTGGAGAGCGGGAGATGCTTCACCCATAATCCTTGTTCGGCACTGGTCTGTGTGGGCGGGACGGTCCACAAATCCAATTCACTGCTGGTGGAGGGGCAGGATTCTGCGTGGGTTAAGGACATGTTTAAGAAAAGATATCCCGGGTCTTGTCTTGCTACTGATCAGGCTTTGCAACGCTTGACTGTTCCAACACCACGTCTCTGTGCCTTGATCCATGAAGTCTGTTAAATCAGGATGGAGGGGTGGCAGGCCGTACGGGTCAAAGCATTCGCCCTGCTGTTCTGTCAAGTACACGGCCACCCAATGTTGACCGGATCGATCCATCGGATCCGTGTTGAGGACGTAGGCGGCAGGATACACACGGTCTAATGGGAACACATCTCGGGCGAACACCCCTTGAAAGACCATACGTGTCCCTGGGTTATTCTTCAGCACGGTGGTTATCTGGTCTGTATCCATGTTAGGTGGCAAAGTTACACAGGATGTTGCGCGCCTTGTGCACTTGAATGATGTCAAACTCGGCATAGCAGATCACATTGACGGTGCCCGGAGGGCTCGTGCAAAGTGGATTTCCAACCGTAAGTTGCCTTGCTTGACGAGGGTCAACTGATCGTCGTTCTCTAAGGTGGGGGTCAGATTGAAACAGAACAACGTGTACCCGCTCGCGTAGTTCTCCCGACTGATCATATTTCCTTCGTCCTGGTTGATATGACCGGTGGCTGTAAAAAGGCTCTGATAGGGTCGAATGAAATTTTTGGTTTAAGTTTGGTGTTAAGGCCGTGGCTGGGACCTGTTGTCCGTCCACATGCAGGGCCACAAAATTGATACCGAAATGTTTAAAGTCAAACAGGTTCTCTGGGTAGGCTCCGCTGAAACTGGTATTTTCCACACAGGCCAGGATCAATCGCTTGGGCAGCTCCCCCAGGAACAGGTTTTCTTTGTTGGCGCTCATATTTTCAGCAGGCACAGAGAACTTTGGTTTGCACACGTCGGATAGGGTACTGGGCTGGTTTTGTTTCCAAGGCTTTGAGGTGTCTCAATTGAACGGCTGGATTCGGTTTCGCTTTTCGGACATACAGGACTGCATCTTGGATGACGATCTTATATTCGACTACATGCCCCTCTACGTAAGTGGCCATCAAGGCGAAGGTCGGAGGCGCCCGTATCAGTCGGATTTTGATGGGGATCTTGTTCAAGAGGTACGGGTCTTGCATGAAGAGGTCTGCGTGCAGTCGACCGATGAGATCGACCGAGCTGCCGTTTGCAGTGAAAGTCTTCCGTTTGTTATATTCCGCATTGTTCTCCGTGCCCATGTGCTCGGGTGAGTCCCGGTAGAATAAAGGGGCTGTCAGCTGAGATTTTTTAGCCTCTCGTCCATACGACAACAACGTCTCGATGTAGGCTCTATAGGGGTACGTGTTGGTCGAGTCACTGATGAGTTTGTCGCTGAGAAAAATATCCACCTGTTGAAACATAGAGTGCAGCCAGAGATTCGTCGGGCTCACCGTTGCAGCGTCGGCGATTCTGGAGCCATCCCCATTGACGACCTTGGCTTTCACATACAAGTATCTATGGGCTAAATTCACAAAGGCCGTATCCGCATTACTGATGGTGAACTCGAAGGGCCCTGTTTCGATGATGCTGGAGAGCGGGAGATGCTTCACCCATAATCCTTGTTCGGCACTGGTCTGTGTGGGCGGAACGGTCCACAAATCAAATTCACTGTTGGTGGAGGGGCAGGTCTCTGCGTGGATTAAGGACATGTTTAAGAAAAGATATCCCGGGTCTTCGATGTGCGCCATCGCTGGATCGGTCGTCGACTGGTGCGTGGTCTCGGTGGTGCAGGTCTTTTATTCCCTACGGTGCGTTGTACTTTGGCGACCAACACACCTCCTGCTTCTTTGACTCGGCGTTTCAATGCTTGTTTGGGTGCCGCACCGCCCAAGACATCACCGGCGACTTGCACCCCACTTCGGACCGCTTGTTTGCCGAGTGCTTTTACCCCACGCGTCACCAAGGGCAGGAACGTTTTGACGATGCTCCCGAGTATGTCCCCCAGCCCATGTCCTCGTTGCAAGACCGGAAGGCTACCACCCACCTGCTGGGTATAATAGTCCATATAGTTGCGTGCATCGCACCCCTCAGGTACTATCATTATACAAAGTTGGGAGAACGTGCTTGTCGAAAATGAAGTGTGACCCCCACTTTCTCAATCTCGAATGCCAGAAATTGTCCCGTGTCATCCCTTATATCGATGGTGATGGTACTGATGTCAGTTTGTCCGACCGGTAGATAGAGTACGTGGTTAAAGCTCTGTAGTCCCATTGCACTGGGCAGACGCGGAGCAGGGGCGCATCGATATCGCTGACAGTGTGACCAGCCACCACATCCGAATAGACATAGAGTCCATACAAGCCAGCCTTAAGATCCAGCATGGTCTTCCCCCGGAGCCGACCGGGCCCGACATAGTAATAGTTTGGGTGTATGGTACTGGCCTTCGGGAAGAGTGAAGTTATAGGTGTTCGTATACGACTTCGTACCATACCGTATCATGTTGCACGTTGTACCACGTGTACGGGTACTGGATATCCACTAGACCACAGTCCCAACATCCGGGGAGATGCAAGGGATGTGGCAGCTGCGTGACATAATGAGCCAAGGTGTTGTTGGGAAACACAGCAGTCGAGCTGTTACTGGGTAGGGTGAGGCAAAACATGGCGACTGAGCTTTCCTGCTTCCGCTCCCAGTATTAATAGTTGTCCCAGGCCTTCTTCCCGGCGTCGTGATCGTCGCGGTGCCTTGCTACGTGTCATAGATCTTGATGGACGTAGTTTCGGGGATGGTGTGGTAAAGGGGTGAAAAGAAGGTGCCCGCCATTGTGGTGTTTTGGGTGGCGACTCCGGTTCCCACTCGGCTTCCCAAGTCTGTGGGGGTTGCCTTGAGCAAAGACCTCCCATCCTCGAGGTATATCTTGGGCCGGGATCGGAGTTTCTTTCTGATTTCTTTCTTTGGCTTCTGCCAGCACATCGTCCATGGCAAATGACCAGTTCAGCTCGTCTGATGACCGCTGTTCCTCCGTAAGCACTTGATCCACATCTGCCACGGCATCTTCCAAAGCAGACCATATAACAGAGTGAAGGGTAAAATGCACTGTGCCCCCATCTAGAGAAGCCAATTGAGCAAAGAAGGGGCCGAGTCGGACGTACACATTGTGACACAAGTGGATGAGGTCGCCGTCTAGTTCACCAGACAACACCCGTTTGAATTTGGTTCAGCCCTCCCAGGACAGACGAATGTTAGCCGGGCGCGGTTGTGTAGGGTCCGCATCACAGATGTCTCCCGCCTCCTCCATGATATCAACCTTATCCGCATAGACGTGCAGGAAGACCTCGGGGGTCAAGCTGAGAAACGCCCGTATTATATCCCCCGTCATGGTCAGTACGTGAATGGTACAAGATTTGACTGTATCTCGTATTTATAGGGAGGAAAAGTTTATGACGTCAGATCAAAGGATCGGGTGTTCGATCATTTTAGTCACGTAAAACGTAACATTGGTCGTCATCTCCACCTGCCAGTTGCTGTTGGGGCGTTGTTGTCTGGCCCATTCCAAGCTATCCAAGGTCTCTAGTTGGGTCAGTGCCGTGTCCAGGCACGCCCGATCCGTAATTGGGTTGATCGTACACGAAGGTATTGTGACTGGGGTAAAAGTACCGGAAAAAAAGTACCGGAGCTGGTCCGTCTCCTTATGCCGTAATAAATACCCAAAGGCGAGATTTAATTTGAAGGCTGTAGCTTGGTCCTCAAAAATGGTATAGGCGTGGTGAGGTAGGCGGATGTTATCCTCTAACCGGAAATTGCACAAGTCCAATAGGGCGATGGCGGTGAAAACCGTGCCGGATGGTAGGCCAATGATGTTGGTAGATTTTACGCACAGCTTCATGTATGGGTAATACTTCTATGGGCGATTCGTCAGGATCTGTGATAAAATTGTCCTCCACCGCGGTGGGGGCTGTATTCCGGGTCAGCGGTGAGCATAGTTTAAGATAGGTGAATACAGTCCTTAAATAAATCGGCTCTAATTATTAGCCTTCAACATGGTGCATCATGGGATTGCAACATGAAACGTACACCCCATATTACCTGTGAATACCTGGCGCTGGGGTCACAGTTCCTTTCTGGATGCTTTCATTTGGGTTCCGATGCTGTACCGGCCTCCGTTGTATGGATGCAATTGTCACTGGGCTGACTGAGCTTATCAGGGTAATCTATGACGTCGTCGTCCTCCGACGGTGGACTACGCGTTTTAAGTTTATCCAGGACATCTCTGTAGGTCACGGAGGTGAGAACCGGATAGTGCCTCTCGTCTCCTCCTTGTCGCGGTTGATGATTTGCTCATTCCCTCCTTGTCGCGGTTGATGATTTGCTCATTGAGTTCTGCCGCCGCTTCACTCAGGGCACGAGCCCAGCCCAACTGAACAGCTGACCGCTCGTCCAGTGTAAACAGCTGGTCCACAATAGGCACCACTTTCTCGAAGGCTGTCCACAGATCGGGGTCTAGGGTGAAGCATCGCGTAGGGTCCTGGTAACGGCCCAAGCGTGGGAAGAAGGGTCCACGGTGTACGTAGATGGCATTGTCTATGTGGATGAGGTTTCTGTCGAGCTCACCGCTCAACACCCGTTTAAATGGTCCAGCCGTCATGGTGTAGCGTAACCGTATTCGATACGGTCTCAGTGCGCGACCAGCAAATATCTCCACGGTCTTCAACGATGGTGACTACACATGGTGATTACACCTCTTCATAGACGTGTAACCCCCACACGGGGTGTAAGGGGAAGGATGACTCGAAGGACTGGTGACATGGTTGACCAAATGACGAACGGTGAATGACACACACTCTGACTGACCCTCGTATTTATGGTCAGGTCCCTTGGTGACATGGTTGACCAAATGACGAACGGTGAATGACGCACACTGTGACTGACCCTCGTATATATCGGCTTCACATAAGCTCATCTGTGGAGGCTCTGAATAGCTGTTCTTTTCTGTCGCTGTCAGACGGAACTGTCATTGCCACAGCGTCAGGGTCAATAGGGCAAAGACCAATGTGAGGCCAACGAGCCGTCGCTGGTTCCGGCGTGAGCGCTCGTGATCCATAGCCCGGGCATCAAGGATGGCTGTCATAGTCCAGTAGTCGTGGGTGATAGCACACCTCTACATCAAGTCCACTCTGTCGTGGACCGCTTCTGGGTATCTTTTTCAGGATCTGGCGTCGCCCCTAGTTGTCGCTGCCATCTCCGAACATGGACCGAACCACTGCTCGGTAACCCGTGAGTGAATTAACCACGGTCGCATGCTGTAAAATGCGAGTCGCATAGGGATGGGTCTCCGTCATGACTCTGCAACAGTAGGTATGCGGGTGTGGGATCCAGAGGGACGTGTTGTATAGACCATGTCACACATGCGCGCCTATAAGAATACATGGACAGGCGCAGAGTATATGTACATGGACACGCACAAATTACATGTACATGTACTTTCGCTACTACTCGTACTGATGACGTCACCGATGACGTCACAGATGCTGTGGACATCCTCAAATCGGGGTCTACACCCCGAGAGCTACAAAATGACACCTCCCCACGACCCATTCGGACCAAAAGTGGTCCATCTCTACCCCAAACACACCCCCACGCACCCCCAAAATGACGACATTACTTACTACACCCAACTGCGCATGCGCAGATTGACGCGACTTGCAATAAAAAAAACACGCCATTCTGACTCTATCCCACAAAAGCTTCACTTTGACACCTCCCACGCCCCATTTGGACCAATAGTGGTCCATCTCTACCCCAAACACACCCCCACGCACCCCCAAAATGCTTGCTTTCTATACTACGGCCAGACTGCGCATGCGCAGAATATTGAAAACAGACGACAGATTAGTCCAGTCGGGTGCTCCTCCACGAGAGCTTCAAAATAAGACCTCAAACGACACCATCGGACCACTAGGGGCTCACCTAGACCCCAAAACGTCCACCCAGCGCTATATACCCACTACGCATGCGCACAGTGACTTTTTCAAAAAGTTTAACCGCTTAGCTCCGGGACCCCGCCCATCGTGTTCTACGTGGTGAGACGTGAAAAACAAGATCCCACAACCCATATCGGAATGAACATGTGTGAATTGCCCAGTATGGACTTATCCACGGAGCCAGTAGGCCTATGGGCCTATCCAGACCTCCATGAACTTCAAATTTCAAGGTTGTTTAATAGCCTTGATTCCAAATGGTAGCTAGCAATACACAGAAAGGTCTACAATTTTGTGCTTCTGAGAATGTAACATATATCACATCTTATATTGAATGATAAACTAAAATGAGCTTAACTCTTTTGGGAACTAGTTGACCTTGAAGCAAGAGCTGAGAGCTCACATATCCCACACTGAAATCGACAATAGTTAAACACAAGAAAATAGTAGTTTTCCTGCAAATGGATTCCTTTCCGACGAGAGAATTTTTCATGCGACACTTCATTTCCGCCTATTGAATCCACTCACAAAAAAATTGTGATTTTTAACGATTTCCTGATTTTTAGGTCACACTGACCTTTGACCTCTGACCTTGAGCTACGTTTGGTATGCAACACATCGTTCCCCCCTAGGGCATCCACTCACCAAAAATTAGAACTGTAGATAGAAAACTGTCAATGATCAATGATCAATGATTTTAGGCAACTGTGACCTTTGACCTCTGACCTCGACCTCAATTTTGGTACGCGACACATCGTCTTCCTGTAATTTCTCAATAGACACAAAAAATCATGATTTTTAACAATTTCACAATTTTGGGGTCAGTGACCTTGACCTACATTTTGCTATGTGACACATCGTTTCCCCCTAATGTATCTACTGACACAAAAAAATGTTATTTTTAATAATTTCCTGATTTTGGGGTCACAGTGAACTTTGACCTTTGACCTTGACCTAATTTTTTGTATGCGACACTTCATTTTCGCCTATTGAATCCACTCACAAAACATGAGTAATTTTTAATGATTTCCTGATTTTTAGGTCACACTGACCTTTGACCTCTGACCTACATTTGGTATGTAACACATCGTTCCCTCCTAGGGCATCCACTCACCAAAAATTAGAACTGTAGATAGAAAACTGTCAATGATCAATGATTTCCTGATTTTAGGCAACAGTGACCTTTGATCTCTGACCTCGACCTCAATTTTGGTACGGGACACATCGTCTTCACCTAGCGTATCCACTTACAAAAAAGTGCAACTGTGGATAGAAAAAGTTCACAGATATAGACCGGACACGAACACTTCAGTGATTTCCTGTTTTTTAGGCCAGTGACCTTTGATCTCGACCTTCATTTTGGTACGCGACACATCGTCTCCCCGTAGGGTATCCACTCATCAAATATTAGAACTGTCGATAGAAAACTGTCCCAGATATAGACCGGACACGGGGGACGGACAGACAGACAGACAGACAGACGGACAGACGGAAATCGCCATCACATAATACGTCCACCTTTTGGGCGGGCGTATAAAAAAATGACCACCCCTAGCCCTATACCCCCTACAGGCATTTTCCCGTATAGATGCGAATCAGGCCCTATTGTAGGGGTAAAGTTCGTGTTTCGCTTTTTATATTTTCGGGACAAATCCTAACTTACATACACCCACTCCCCCCACCCTACCGATAAGCCGGGGACCGATATTAGCCCTTTTGGACATGGCTGATGGGAGTTTTCCCCTATCGTAGGAGTCAAATCCGTGTTCCGCTTTTTTATATTTTCGGGACAAATCAGGAGAAGCACGAACCCGTAGCTCAAATCTCCGCATTCACACGGATCTACACGGAATTTACACGGAACAACACGGAACTGCAAAATTTCCGTGTCAGCTGAATATATCCACACGAAGTTTTCTCCGTGTTGACACGGAAGGACACAGAGTTTGTGGACTTTGATTATTTTTGACACGGATTGGACTTAGATTATTTTTCAATAATAGGATATACATTTATACAGGTCCAGGCCGTATTGGACATAGCAATGTAAGATAATGTACTACATATAGGAGAGCACAATTTCAATCCATGTGGCATTGTCATCCATTATTAACGAACATGTACCGTAATCAGTAGTTATCATTTTCAATACGTATCCAAGGCTCAAAATATATTGGCGACAAAAACATGAACCATGGCGAGTAAAATTTACAATATAGGGAAAAGAAATACATGTATTTCGCCAAGCAGAATCTCGCCAAATAAGCTGCAATCCATGTGACATTGTCATCCATTATTAACTAACAGGTATCGTAATCAGTACTTATCATTTTCAATACGTATCTGAAATTCCTTTTTCACACTGTATACATATTACATGTACATGTATAGCGTTGTGTTATGTGTCAATTTTTTCCCCTATGTTTACAATTATATTCAATGGGGTAAAAAATATGAAACATTCACAATAGGACTAGTTCAACCAAACTAACATTGTTTCAAAAAAGTATTTTCCAGTCACGCCTGAGTAGGCTAGATTCGACAGCAGTTGAGAAATGCTGATCATGTCAATAGTTTAATGTTTATCACATTATTATTGCACTCATGTCATTTGAGACTGGTGACTTATTTTTCTACTGCACAAAACTACAAGTCGGTGGTTATTTTGACCGCACTGGTATTATTCTTCCACATGTATTTCGCCAAGCAGAATCTCGCCAAATAAGCAAACTGTTAATAAACTAATGAGCACAAGGAGTGTGTTTATTGTGTTATTATCCATTTTAGAAATAATAAATTTATACTAAAATAAACCAGACTTAACAAGAACAATTAGATACTTTTGTTCTCATTAGTTTATTAATACTTAAGGATTATCATTTAAAAAAATATATTAACTGTTACGCTGCTAACTTGTTTAGCATTTGTGCATCTAAAAGTGTTCATTTTTCTAAATTTACTCCCGGACCGTTTCTTTTTTAATTATCATACTTTCTCCTCCCATTTTTTTTCTGCTGATTGATAAAATATAAAAATAAAAAGCTCCATGCAAAGATTGTAAAGTTCTCTTACAAAATATCATATATCTTATTGGGTTTTTAACATAATTTTAATAAAAATAATAATTCCAAAACTTGTATCATCACAAATACTGCAGGCTCACATGGTGGGCCTGCAGCACACTACACTGCGGCCACTACGTGTGGCCCCCAGCAGCGAGACAGTTAACTTACCTTTCTTTATTTTTTTGTTTATTTATTTATTTTTGGAAAGGCAAACTCTAAATAAATCAATTTAATAAAATTATTACACCAGACCTCTATCACATGGCTTTTGCAAAAGAAACAAAGTCCTTAAATTGGAATAAGTTAAAGGAAACAAAACTATCCACAGTTTAAAACAAAGGACTTCCCTGGGATATATTCTCACAAGAGTTATCTCTCCTACAGGGGGCGCCCATGTCCTGTAGTTTGTGGGTGTTGTTGTTGATCTGGCAAGATGATGTCTTTGACAATGAACAACATTTGAACTTCCAATAAAGTGCTTGGCATTTGTTGGTAGAAGAGGTCAGAAATGTAAACTTCTAATGTATTATGAACTATCAACGACATAGGTGATCTTTTAATATCATTGAATGTTCTGCTATTCGAAGAACAACATCATCATGACATTGACGAAAATTGTGCTTGCCTGGTGTGAGGTCACCGACTCCGAATTTTGGTTGCTCGATCTTCCAGGACGTACGGCTAGCTAATTAACAAACCCTGATCTCGCATAAGCCTCTTGTCTAATGTGTGATTAACTACCAGTTATTGAGAGTAGCTGTGTGTTGATTTCGTCATCATGTTGTGGCGAAAATTCGCGATGGAGATCATGTTGACGTCATCAGCCAATCGGTTGACTCCCCGGCTCCACGTGATCTCGTGCTGCAAGAATACCGCCAAATTTCGCTGTTTCAAAAGTTCTTGGCGGGTGTTCGTTG
>JAVTVY010047928.1:0-23050 GCA_036873755.1 Hanleya hanleyi
CACATATACATATTTCAAATTGACCAGGTTATGTTACCGAGATTATCCTTCAAGTAATTAGGGTTAGCAATTATTCGTGATCCGTGATAATTTAGGCATATTTTTTTGTCGACGTGATGAACTGGTTTTGCCATGCATGTCAGTTGACTGTGCTAGCATTGCTTCATCGTTGAATGAATGTTATGCTGTGTTCCATTACCAGATTCATGGTTATCAGTTACTCCGGAAATTGAATGAGCTCAAATCAGTAATCCATGCTATATTTGTTGACCACAGTTTCTCTAACGATCTAACTTAGTGCAATGGTAGAGATGGTTATTCATAATGTTGTGGGCAAAGTTACAAGCGTCTGGTCCGTCATTCATAATTCAACCGTCGTCCATTAGAGAATATCCGCGTCCATAATCCAAAGACCTATTCCATATTCCATATAACAGTATTAGCACCAAATTCAAAAAGACAATCATAGTATACATAAACATAGGCTTGTTTCCTGCAAGAGAAGCGGTCAACAGTTTTCAATGATGCCGGCAAGACATCATGATGTTCCAAAAATATCAAATCCGTATCGCTGATCAGTATTCTTAATCCATAATATTCGTTGTAAAGTCGTCATCTAAAGAATGATGCATCTCAGTCACGCTTTGATTGTGACTGTTCATATGAGTACCATGAAGATCTTGAAGTACATGGGTTCATACGGCCCCTAGCCCCAGGTTAAGCGGAATTAGACACAAGTTACGAAACGTAACGCCATAGATCTTGCACGCTACGCTCGTATTTTGCTATCAGCATGCGATATGTATCGCCAGATTTGAGAAACTTTGAGTGGAGGCGTTTGGTGGTGTAGCCCTGTTTTATAAGTTTCTGCAACAATGTTTTGTGACGTTGATTAAAATCATCACATTTAACACAGGATGTAGCAAATGCTACTAGGCGTGATATGTATACACCATATGCAGGTCCCACTGGAATATTACTGTCCAGAAAGGGATAGTTTACGTTGTCGAAATTGTAATCATCTCTTTTGTCATACAGTCGACGAGAGAGAAGGCCAGCTTCCTTTTTATAGAGATATAGGTCTAAATACGATGTGCCTGTAGGGTTATCTGTAGTTTCCTTCAAATCCAGTGAAGGTGGATATATATCGTTCACTGCGCCATTTATATAGCGATTATCCACAGCGAGAAGATCGTCTATATAGCGTTTGGTGAATGAGCAGGAACGGGATTTGAATGGATCGGTTTTGATACTGATCAGCGATACGGATTTGATATTTTGGAACATCATGATGTCTTGCCGGCATCATTGAAAATTGTTGACCGCTTCTCTCTTGCAGGAAACAAGCCTATGTTTATGTATACTTTTGTCTTTTTGAATTTGGTGCTAATACTGTTATATGGAATGGAATAGGTCTTTGGATTATGGACGCGGATATTCTCTAATGGACGACGGCTGGATTATGAATGACGGACTAGACGCTTGTAATTTGAAAGCGCCTGCATATAGTCATATTCATAAGAGAACAGATATAGGTCACAATTAGTACCCATTGGAATACCTATATGCTGTTGATATATTGTGTTGCCAAATTTCACATAGATATTTTTAATGAGAAATTCAAGCAACTCTATAAACAAAGAAACATCCCATGAATGATATCTCTTGTATGTAGTAGAGTTCAAGAATGCTTTATGGCTTCCGACATTAATATACCTACGATTAGTTTTCTTCAACACCGATACTATTAACAAACTTAGGCGGTCAATAAGGTCCTGATGAGGGATTGTGGTATGGAGAGTCGAGAAATCCCATGTGGATACATGTCTATGCGGTATGTGACCTTCAGCATCAAGTTCTTCCGTAAGACATTTTGAGTTTTTCAATATCCACATACATTCAGCGCCAGAGTTTTTAGAAAGGGTGGCACAATACCTTTCCCAAAATGTTTTTACCTGCTGAAGGGCCCTCGTCAACAGAGTTGAAAGAAGCTTGGTGGTGCAGCTTCTAGAACCAGCTATGAATCTAGCCTTGTATGGTGATTTATGCATTTTGGGAGTCCAGTATACTTTTGGTATATCGTTATGTATGGTTGGAAGACAAATACGTCTTTCCTTGAGAAACGTGTTGTGATTGTTAAAGCATTGAATGAGGATGGGGCCGGTTCTCGTGTTGGCTATCCTGCCAGCCGAGTCACCAAAAGTGTGATTGAAATCCAAAAATTCCAGTAATGGCATACAAAACTGCAGGTTTGCATCAGTTATTTGGCTGATTCAAGCATGGGATTTCAACGACAAACTATGAATATTACACTCGAATATAACAAATACAGACATGACTACATATTTGAATAGCTTTCCAATGAGCAATGTGTGATCCTCAAATCATAATGATAGTTTCCAGTAATGGCGATAGAACACAGATGGAAGAGGCGACGGTGTCGCCGCTGACCTTACAGGAAGTCCTGCTGCCCTTACAGGAAATCATGTTGCCCTTTTGCGTTGAGTAGCTAGGCGCTGGTCAGGAAGGCTCACATAATTTAAGGACCGGCCATGCCATCCCACCCAAATGATTGCGAATAACAAATGTCGTGAACTGACTTTGCTCATGATGGGTTGCATAAAGCTCATTTTATTCTCAGTAAGGCCAAGCTGCCGCGAAGTGTCGGAGTCCAAGCCCAGATGACCTTCCTAAAGAATGCATTTTCTCATCGCGCTTGAATTGTATGATTGTTTTTAATTTGGTGCTATTAATGGCGTTATATGAAGAGGGATGAATATTGAGCCACGGACTAAACGCTAGGTTTATCAACAACTCGTCAACAAGCTTGGTATTTCTTTGCGATGGTTGGAATGAGAATGGGGGTGTTTGTAGAAAAATCATCCTGTAAAGTATGAGAGTTTTGAGTGAATTCTCACAACGAAGGGAGTCAGGGTGAGATATCCGCCGTACAGACCCGCCGTATTTGGAGTTAGCTTCTCCGTTGTTCGAGAGAGGCTTCTCCAAGAGGAGTGGGGATGGAAAACTAACACGAATATTGAATGACAGCCATTTCGACTCCTCAGAAGTTAAGGCTCAGAAATTATCATATTCGATTTCGATCAGAAGACCCATATTGGGGAAACTATACATGCAACAAGCTTAATTTATTCGAATTATGCGCAGCTCTCTGCATCTGTCACGGAGATTAGTCTCCAGCGTCACTAACTTCATATAGTGCAAGCATCACCGATGTGAATACACGATGCCACATGCCAGGTAAATCAAATGTAGAGTATTAGAAAACTATCCAACAAATTACCTATTCCAGATATCAGTGATGTGGATGAGTTGGAGACATACGTAAAAGGTGAGTAAAGTTGACGTTTGGCGACTGAAAATCCACCATATCAGTCTACAGAAAAACTTCTCTTGGCACCTCACTTTCAGACTTTAGAACAGGAGGATTCTAGGATGTAGCATTAGTATCTCAACCGAGTTTTTATTGCAGCTTTTATTGCACCTGTTCATGTGGGAACTTAACCACACGCGTTCACAACTAACCAGTGTCCTAAGACATAAAAATAACATTTTAGGCCACTCAGAAATAGAAGTCTGTGTATCTGTTCACATAAGTCACATAACAATGAAAAACAGCGATTCTCGGCAGCCATTTTGAAAGGAAAACGACCGCGATCTCGAAATCCATCAGTACTGATGCAATAAAACTGTTTTGGTCAACTTCCTTGAGTACGCAAACGTGGATATAACCGTTAAAATTGGCCTCCTATGTGTCTCAGAAGTGCAGAAATGCGCCTTTGTGGTTTTTGATGGCGGCCATTTTGAAATCAAAGATGGCGACCGAATATGGACTCCCCCTCCAAAAATGAATCATATGTGTTTATCTATCATCATGCCAAATTTCTTGTTTTTATCACAAAGTGCACAATCATTTCACATATCTGCCAGACTATAAAGATAATATCTTGGGGTTTTCCAGTGACCCTTTTTCCATCTTTTTCGCTCAAATTCGAAATTCTGTAAAATTACGTATCAATCGTTTGTTCTTATTAACAATGGACAAAACGATTCTCTTGTCATTAGCTTACACTCATCGGTCAATGGTGGGCGCCAAGATCCTTCAGGATCTCTCGTGTTTTTTACATATACGATAATTCTTTCCTTTTCATTTGTGACCATTATTTTTCACAATTGTAACAAAAAATCAGGTGTTGTGTAATTTTCACATTTAACGGTGCTACAGTCGACCTGCAATGCCATTTTGATTGAGAAGGTAATCTGTTAAATAACCTTAGTAAACCTGGAAAATATCACGATAAATATACCGTTACCCGTACTGAACGATATGTTTTATCAGTTGAAATACTCACCTTTATGGATTGTTTAATACGGATAGATACTTGCTGTCCCACGTGAACTGCGTTAAGACACAAAACACGTTTGCAACATGTAGCTTCAATATATAAAGCTGTGCCTAGTTTCGTGGCATACTTTCCTGAACATATACGAAGCTCCTTGCTACAACGTTCACGTCCATGACCTAGATAGAAATGTCCAGACGAAACGGCACGTATGACTTCCACTGGGAAGTTTACAGGGAATTCCCCTCCCTGATTTCGTGTAAATGCGATACGAAAATTGACAATGTCAACTACATGTAACACGTATTACAGTACTACGGATATAGTCGATGAAACTGTTTAAATATTCATTCTTCGTTTTCCTCTTCTCCCAGCAACGTCTATTTAGTTCAATACAGTCTCAATGGGCGTGGCCTAGCTCTCACAGATTGAGACATACATACATAGCTATAACGGCATATCATATTTAAACCCATATCGATACAATGCAATACAGCGTAATGTATTTATTGCACGACTCGTAAAAACTGCACGAGTATGGCAAACAATAACATTACTATGGGGGGGGGATAGCCCTGTTAATCTGTGTAGTATAAATGAGTAACAAAGTTTAATGGTCACGAGTTTACGCAGATAGTGGATATCTGCTTCGTCAGGTGAAGTGGAGTGAAAATTGAAATTGTAGTTTTAGGGCCGCTTCCCATACGGATTTCGCGGCCTATCATCTCAATGTTTTATTTAAATTTCACGGTACATTCAAGATCTTTACAAGCGCTATATTTTAGAATAAACAGCAACAAAAACAGAAGTGAAATAGATGGTACAGCTATTTATACAGAACAATACACTGAATGAATATATTCAGGTCTAAATATGTTGTTAGTGATTACAGTTTAAAATAAGGTGACAACCATAGGCAGTATCATGTATTGTCAATGGTAGATTATACAATAGTGGTGTAACAATGGAGTAGCCCTGATTAAAGATTAAAGGGAGCACTGATTAATCATACAAGGGTGTAGGCTAGGGAAACCACAGGAAGATGATATAACACAGGTTGCCTGATGAAAATCCCTGAAACCTATCGCCCAATAACCATTTTAAGCTGCCTTGGGAAAGTGTTTACTTCAATACTAAACAGCAGACTGAACAATTATACCGAAAGTAATAATTTACTTCGCAATAATCAGATTGGATTTAGAAGGATCCACTCCACGCTTGATATGTTTATACTAAACGCCTTAATAGATAGTTTAAAGGCAAAGAAAAAGAAATTGTATTGCGCATTTATCGACTTCAGAAAAGCTTTCGACAATGTTTGGAGAGTTGGACTATGGAGGAAACTATTCAGACATGGGGTTAAGGGTAAAATATTCAATATTATCTACAATATGTACGACAATATTAAATCGTGTATAAAGCACAATACTCAAATCTCTTCACTCTCCATCTGTAAACATGGTGTTAGGCAAGATGAAAACTCATCACCCATATTGTTCTCCTTGTTCCTCAACGATATGGAAAAATATCTTTTCCAAAAACCAAACGGTATTACTTAAGAAGATAACCAAGATTTTTTTTACAAATTTGAAGTTTGCATTGTGTGATTACTGTATGTAGACGACATTGTTATACTCGCAGATAGTCCGACCGAATTCCAACATGCTTTAGTTGCATTTGTTGAATATTGCGATACATGGAAACTAGAGGTGAATATAGAAAAAATAGTAGTATTTGGAAGCAGAAAATGTAACAAAGATGAAAACAAAATAATTGAAGTAACTGATAGTTACAAGTGTTTAGGAATTATTTTTAATCGAAAAAGTTCATATGCTAATGCGCGAAAACATATTTTATCGCAAGCCGAGAAAGCCATGTTTTTATTATATAAACGAATTCGAAATATTGATTTACCAGTAGATTGTCAACTCTTACTATTTTATCAGACAATTGTCCCTATCTTGTTGTATGCCTGTGAAATTTGGGGATTTGAAAATTCAAGTATGTTGGAAAAGTTACACAGCGATTTTCTAAAACAGATCCTGCATCTCAGAAAAAGCACTCCACACTTCATGCTCTGTGGTGATCTGGGTAGATACCCACTCACAGTAACAATACAGAGAAGACTACTTAATTTCTGGATAAGGGTTACAGACGTTCACTCAAATATATTATCATCAATTGTATATAAATGTCTATTCCAGGGCTACAGAACGAATACAATTAAATGCAAATGGCTGGAGTATGTTAAAAAATCTCTAGATGAATTAGGATGTAGCGATATCTGGCTTCAGCAAAGTGCAAGAAATGTAGTCTGGTACAACAATTTATTACCATAAGACAAACAGATCAATACGAACAAATTTGGCATATAAAAATTACGGAATTACCGCTATTACATACTTTATAAAAAATTAATTTAACTGGAACCATATCTCACTATTCTTCCTCCAAAATTTTACTCAGCATTAGCAAAATTTAGATTATGTAACTACCGGCTCCCCATCGAGACAGGCAGATGGGTAAATATAGAGCCCGAAAATAGAATATGCCCACTATGCAACAGTACAAGCATAGGCACTGAGTATCATTATATCTTCCAATGCTCTTTCTTTAATATAACAAGATCAAAATATATACCCCCAAAATATCTTAATCAATCTAATGAATACAAATACCGAATACTTTTCAATGGTAATGACTATAACACGTTGGAATCATTAAGTATGTTTATCTTACAGATCATGAAAATGTTCCCTAAGCCTTGACTCTTCAATAAATATATACAATGACAAAATACAACCACGACTGGATATGAACATACTTAATCCACAAATAATTGAGAATATATTCTATTATTACTAATCATCTGTCTCATCTTGTATCCACTTGCCCAAATATATACCCAATCTAAGATATGTATATATGCTACATTTTTTTAACAACTATGTATATATTAAACCCTTAATAATACTGACTAAAAACAGTTGTATATGCACGCGTGTATGTATGTATATGTGTACGTGTACGTATGTATTTTATGTGTGTATGTATCTTCCTACGTAAATCTGTGTATTTATCAATCTATATATACGTTACATGAATCAAATTATAACCATATGCGCCTTCGTATGGTATCTAGATACCATGTGAATGATTATAATATATTATATATCTGTTATATAACAATAATGTACAGTACTTATTATTACTATCATCGATGTTCATATATGTATATATTTGTTATCGTTATTTTTTCTTCTTCTATTTTTGCACTTTTTTATGCATATTATTTTCTTCTGTATATCTTTTTCGATGATTTTTTCATTCAACTATTTATTTCACGGATATTAAGTATTCATAACTGATAGTTTTGATATATTATCAATTAAGCAACTCAAATATTATTATCATTATTATTTGCAAGATCTGTGCCACCTCTGAATACCGATGTAACATGAAATTTTGTACCTCATATGTCACGAATGTGACCATAATGTAATTAAGTTGAAGTTGAAGATCACAAATGACATGGTAAATAATATAGCAATACAGTCCGGGCATTTTTGTACATGTATATTGAACAATACGCATACGCGAGGAAGTATAATAAAACAAGTTTCTACAGTGTAACATAAGCCATAGTCTCTGCTAAGTCCTAATTCTACACAATCAAATTAATCGATAATCTTCTGTTCTGCGATCACACGGACAAGTCTGGTTTGGGGATTGATTTTTCGGAGGGTTGCGACACGGGAATTTGTTACCTTGTGCCCTGGTAAACTGAATTGCTCCATGAGCTTTGTCTTCTGTTGTAGTTGGTGTCATCTGTATGTCCAGTTTCCGGGCGGGACAGACCCTACAAAAACGATAACTGGACATGGAGATGACATCAACCACATCTATTTTTTTTGTAGACAATAGCTAAATACTGGATGTTGGATCTGATACCAACACCAGACAAAAATTAATGGACCACGCGACTGGCGTTAACATTTTTCGTTGTCGCCTGTCGTGCAAGGTGTTGTGCAATTTTTCCTTGATAGCCGAGTGATCGTATTCTTCATCGCTCATTCAAATGCACAAGAGTTGACATGGTTAGGGATGAAGCCAGTGTCAATCCGTGCCATAACACAACGGGCATAAGTTAGTGCATTCCATTCCCTGGCATGATCTGACAATGACATGATGCGTCATCACGAATCTCTATCTGGAATTGAGAGTAAGTCGCCAGAGAATCCACCCCCCCCCGCCGTGACAGACTAGAACTCAAGGCAAACATGTCCACACTTTGACCGCCAATTGTGGTTAGTAAATCCACGACAGGTGGCATAGACTATGGACTCTTGTCCATAAGTCTGAAACGACATCTGGCAGCATCGGATGTGCATCTTCTGTCGATCGGAACATAAAGACTATTGAAGGGCACTGGGTCTCGGGTTGAAATGGGACAACTGCCAGCTGCATGCTTACATAGCCATCGCCTTTACTGAGATTTATGTGCATGGCTGATGGATGTGAGATGCCAACAAATTATTGACGATTATCAATACCGTCCATTCATCGATTTGATCGTTTCACGGTACTGTGTCAAAAATCAACTGTTCGAATCAGTTGTGGCAGAACAGGAGCAAGTGATATCTAATCAATTAATTCCCTACTCACATTATTCCGCCAGACCCTTCTTAAAAAAATCTGGACCGTATGTACTAGCAGGACAGAGATAGAAGCTAGTAACCTTGACCGCTTCATGACACGATCCGACGTATGAGTAGTTACATGATATGCTCTGTCACGGCGCATGTCAATATCATTACTTCCGGTGAAGACGATTGGTCTTGTAAAAAGCTTCCACTTCAGGGCGTAAATGTAAAAGACTGTTGTCTATTAGTTTCTGCAGATCGGAGATTTTACATATGTACTGTTTGGACACTTTGGCCTTTCATACCTAGTCATCCTTCACTTGCTGTATCAAGTGGCTATGTAGAGGTAGCTGTGTGATCGAACAGTGTCTACAATACAAGATAGTTGCCAAGCGGACTGTTGAGAAAGTATTCGAACTGAAGATGCAAGGTTGTGTTGCTGTGGTCACAGGAGGGGCTAGCGGAATCTGTAAAGCTATATGTCAGACATTGGCAGCTAACGGGGCACATGCAACACTACTTCTGGTTATCTCAACTACACGTAGGTCGCATTTCACTATGGAAGAGGAGCAATGCCATCTCACCTTCAGAATCTGTCACGTTTTTCATTGTTTGGTGAAATGCATACGATTAACATTCCAGGATCCCTAGCGACTAGATTTTCGACACTTCATCAGTATTTTGCTCGATTAATTTGCAATAAATAAATAAACTCACCCAAACGAGTTATGTAGTTCACAATTTAGAATTTAGATACAATTATGTTATTGTGTTTACGGCAATTGAATTATTCGAACTTAAACGGAGCGTTTTGTCAAATTATAGCCTCAAAATATCCACACCTGTGTCATTTGAAGTATTTATTACGACATCATTTTCGTATGTACACTTTCAAAGAAGTCGATTGGATGAATCGTGAGAAAAACTTACTACATCTGGCCGTCACGTCCTTCAACTATTGTTTCCACTGATAAATTTTTATACCACAGACGTTCGATATGATGCTCATTGTATTGAGATATGTGCATCGACAACTATTATTATTATACCTCATGTAAATTCGTAATGTTTTCATTGGTTGACAGCCTGTCACGTGTCATTCTACAAATCGTGATGTTCAGTGATTATGCAGTCATATCTTGCCTTACCGTTGAATAAATGTCATGTACCACGGCAGAGCGTTGGACATGACATTTATTCCACGGCGACATCTGTCGGACCAAGCTAGAGTTGCCTCCCATAGCGCGCGAGCCAACATACTCCCCGAAACGAAGATTGATGTGTATATGTCGACCTGACGTGTATACGTCGGCCCGTTGGTGATATAAATTGGTGAATGTGATTTGATAATTGAATGAAATAAATTTGACATCTTTTGAAAAGGTACGTAAGATCACCGATAACGTTACTCTTCCAAATTATGCGATTGAGTCGACAAACAAGCCGAGGTCGAACAGTTGATCTTGACACGGCGTTTTGAAATCAACAACGGTCCGCGCAGTGTTGAACACGACATGCTTATTTCACCGTACGGTCCTCATTCACATGATTATAAAGTCCCATTTTATTCAAATATGACATTCGGTATAATAAAACAACTATTGCATGTTATAGAGTGGGACATCACGATTTGTCAGCTCTCGACAAGTGATGTACAACTCGCGCTGCGCGCTCGTTGTACATCACTTGTCTCGAGCTGACAAATCGTGATGCCCCACTCTATAACATGCAATAATTGTATATTGTCATTATCCATACAAGCAGCAATGTTCGGCAATACATTAATTATCCCGACTTTCGGAGCGTCCTAGCTATTATAGTACTCACGTAGTCTGTCGTTAGAGTTTAGTAAAGCCAAGGAGCCAGCTGTTTGGTAATATGGGTATTATTAAAGTCTCTCGATTTTAATTTGTCTACTTTGGAGCTTGTCAAAAATCAATAGTTAACACAGCATAAATCCCTTTTTAATGCTTGTAGAACCAACTGAACTCTACAAAAATGATTACCATTTCTCCGTGATATCGATAATATATCACGCTTGAAACAACCTTTTAATTCTCTCCATACAGTTGTTTCGTATATGGGGCGTCAATTAAGTAGGGAGAAGTCATAATGTTTTCATGCTCATTGATACAAAGTTTATCGATGCCGTGTAAAGTAATAACAGGCGGTCCGTGGAAGCGTCGCTTTATTCCCATGCCCAGTGAAATTACCGAATGATAAACCGCACACACCTCTGTGACCGTAAACGGCATTGTTGACCTATAACACGAACACATTATGACGTCTCCACGTGTAATTGAGTCCCGGTACATAAAACAACTATACTGGAGTATTATATGGAGAGAATTCCAAAGTTATTTTAAGCGTGATATATTATCGATATCACGGAGGAATGGTAGAGTTCTGTTTGTTCTACACAAGGCTAAAAAGAGTTAACTGTTGATTATTGAAACGCTCCAAATTAGACGACTAATTAAAACGGACATACCATAGTCGTTAGATCTCGAAAGTAAACGTGTATTCATTCCTTCGAAGTGTCTGTATGGAGATTTATCGATGATTGCCTATAATTGAAGTATATCTGGATGTTGAGAGACTTCAAAACAAGTTATGTTACTATAAAAACGACCTTGGCAGACTACCTTGCAGAGACCTCGCCAACATGTCACACGCATGATGACATGCAGTGTAAGCCGTGGCGTGACATGACCCACAGTAACAATTCTTGCATTCTGTTGAAACTTCCCTACGATAATTTGAAAAGACAGAACTGGAAGGCGTCAGGGAGCTCTGTTACGTTTTGCAGATATATTGGCCTAGCATATATAATCTACAGCTAGATTTTGGCAACGATTTGGTGTAAGACTCACGAAATATAATTGACAAAGGATCTGCTGCAAGTTGTATTGTCAGTCTTTTGTCCAGGATATTACCTTTTCAATGGGAGGTCTTACACCAAAGACTTGCCTAGATTTCTGTTAACGTTTTACATTTGAGTTATCGCCCGTTATCGAGCAGATATACAATCAAGCGAAGATAATTACATATAGAATAACCTAGATGATTAGAAATAATTTGATTTACGGAAAAAATAGCAGTCGTGATACAAGGAACAATAATGCCAGGAGCAACGATTTCGCTGGCATTTCACAATAAATTATAATCTTAATGACTAGTATCTGTGTGTAACACTAAAAACGTACATTAGCTAACATCTATCATTCCTGTACCAAAAGCCCTGTCACACTCACCCGCGATCACGCTGGCGCTCCCACTGCGGCCTGAAAAGTATGAAAGCGTGAGGCAAAGCGCCGTAAGGCCTCTGAGAACGATTTGGTGACGCAGTGGAAACTGTCAAGGACGGGAGAGGGTCGGCATGAGCTACCTTGAGCGCCAAACATCGGCACTTGTTTCGTGCATGCACAAAACAAACGCAGCGGGTCGGCGCTCTGACGAGAACGGTGTAATGACCCAGTACACTCGCCATGGCAGCGCAAAGCGAACTACATGAGCATATCGTGGACGTAGCAACAACGCATAGAAGCGACTTTGGGTCGCAGAAATCGTCCCCTGCGACTGGTGTGCGCTAATTGGGCTCTCAATACGTGCCTATTCCGTTCTTATTGCGCTGTTACTGCACTTCTACTACGTTTTGTATGCTTGTTTCCGCTACATTCTACGTCCACACTGCGCTGCCACTGAGACTATGACGCCCGTTAGACGTCCAAGGCGTTGTTCCGACGTCTGCAATAGGTTCACAGTGCGTTCTTATTACGATCCCACTTCCATTGACCCCCGCACACGCATTTTGGTATAAATACAGCTCCATCGTCAATATACAATCAGTGTGCATCTGCTCTTGACCATGGCCGCAGACAGGCAGAATGTGTGGACTTCTTGGTTTTTGGCATGCTGAAAGTAGACTGATGCCCTGGTCGCAGGAGGCTGTATTTTTATACACGCCGCACATGCGCAATGAACGAGTTGCAAAGGTATTGAGAGCGTAGTGGCAGCGACTTGGACGCACTGAGAGCGCACTGAGAGCACCCAGAGCGCAGTGGGAGCGCATTGAGAGCGCAATGATGATCAAACTGGGAACGTATAGGGTCGCAGTGAGAGCGTAATAAGCGAGTCAATAACGTGCTGTAAGCTACTGTAAGTTACCTGGTGTCATGGATTTCACAATTTTCGGCGATGTCACGGCGCTTTGGTGAAAAATTTCAAAGTCCGGCAGCGCAAAGCGGTGGACGGCTGATCGCAGTAGAGTGTGACAGGCGTATTAGATGCCGAACCATCAATCATATTGCTACGTGCGCTCATACAATCATGGACAAACTTACCTAAATTTTTCACAATAATTGGATCCTCGCACGATAAGAGCCAAATAAATTTGTTTGAAATATCGAGTTGAGAAAAATTGGCATTCATGCTATCACATTTAAACAGAAATATGTCCCGAAAGTTATCATATTTATTACATTCCATTAAAAAATGAAATTCATCTTCAGCGTTACCAAAAGGGACGCGCACATCGGCTTGATGTTGGCCCCGTGTGGGGCCCCACTGACCGTGAGGGTACCAGTGAAGACCCCACATCGGCAAATCATGTATTTGACAAAGGGCCGAATATATTTTGCCAACGTTGGGCCCTTGCTGGTAATCGGAAATTTATTTTATTTCATCCCATACAAACTAAGTTTATATTGATTGGGTTTTTTCACGTAACTCTAACGTCCGAGTTAAGAGAAAAATCCTCTCAGTAAATAGATCATCGAAATCATTCGTTTACATTGAACGTTCAATGTAATATCATATGTTTAATGATTGTAAATCAAACCGCATTGATATTGACTGCGCTGGTTAAATCTCCTGTGGTTCTTAATTCAGTGCTTTCCTTTTTCGAGGAATGAATTTAAAAAAAAACATATGTTATCGACCGGACAGAGTGGGACATGTTTTGACATATATTTTTATATTACACAACATGTAACGCGTATTACACAACATGTACTACTGACTCAACACGTTTCATAAGATTGATATTAAATAGTGATATGGGAGTGATATCGTCTTATAAACAAAAATTTACAAAGCCAACAGTCAACTGTAGTATATATCTAAACATTAAGAAAGATGTAGATATGAATATAATGAGTCATCCCGGCGACCTTTCAGTCTTTTCATCTTCAATAAAAAAAAATAATGAAACAGGCCAACTGGATAATAAAGCATGTTTATTTTGTGATCTTACTCCGAGGGTTCCCCAAAACACATTCAACGGATATTAAGAATACACAGGGAAAGCTTATTGATATAATAGATAGAGAAAACATCTTTCTATATCATATAAAATATAGATATTGAAGCATGACGCAAACACATTAAAACTTTCCCCAAGCGCTTAATAAATCAGAGCTAGATTGAGAACTTTTGTCTGAGAAACATTCCTCAGTGAAGTTTTTACCCTTTAAAGCAACAGTGTACTTATCTGTTGCTACTTACAGCTGCCATTGTTCTGGGGTTTTTGTCCAGTGAACTGTCTTGCACCTTATGCGTCTTGTATATATAGCTATAATGACATCGTTTTCTAATCAATTGTTTTTTTTTCATTGACTGTCTCGTGATCAGTGTAAATTTATTTCATAGGGATATCTCTGTCATTCCTTGATCATTGTTGAAGGTGTGCTTGGTAAACACAGCAACGTAAGATGACAAATATGTCATTATCCAGTTGGCTAGTTTACTACCTGTTCATTATTCTCAAGAAAGATATTATATTGTGATTCTACCCAGGTATGTCTGATCGGTACCAATGCTGACCAAGGAAAAATCTCTGCTGACGAACTCAAACTCTTATATGGTGCGGGAAACATTTTATTTGTTCAGGCAGATGTCTCCTCCCAGGAACAACTCAAAGGTACAGTCTATTTCTGTTGTTGTTGTTTAAATCTTTGTAGCAAATATATGACAAACGTCCTCTGGAGCCAATTCATTTATTCGTGTATGTATGACATCAACTTCATCCATATTTGGTAGCATTCTAATATATTTGGGTAGAATTCTTCGCTTATAATTGGAATAAAGGTACTTCTGTGTAAGAAGACCAATATTCGTAAGTGAATCGCCTTCATTCTCTCATGTGATGGCCGTGTCTGGTGATTATAAATTTCACTGTTTCCACCATTATTGCCATTACTGTTAGGACTTGGGGGAGACGTGGTGAGCTAAAAAACTAAATATTTTTGTGTCAAGCACTACCAGAAAATATAAAAATCATTCAGCACCAGTTGTTATGTCCCAGTGAGATCAGAAAAGACGACAGCTTTATCAAATTGATTGGACCTATTTCTTCATTTTAGTTAATATTTTTCAAAGCTGTTCGGTGAAATGGAAAATAATAATTCCATGCGAAATAAATTAATAACATATATTTTACAGTTTAAAGTCTGAGAAAAACATACGATTCTTTCCTTCGGAGTCCCTCCCCTCCTCAGAGAAGAGCAAGAGAAAATTCAAAATTGCGGATACGAGGTTGTAATAAAACAATATATAAATATATATATATATATTTTCGAATTTACTTAACGGATTTTGTGGGCCAATTACAAGAATGGAAAACTGTTTTCATATGGCGGTAGTGTCACGTCATCATCACAGCCCATGTAATTATGGAAAAATGTAGGTAGTAAAATTGATGACGTCTTACATTAGGTCTTCGGCACCTCACACTCAGACTAGAATACAGAGGAATCTGACGCATAGCATTCACTCTTGAAAACCAAAGTGGTATACAACATTTATAATGTTGAAAATAACACTTTGATAAGTATGGAGGAGGGGAATCCTTTGTAAATGTTAATTTAACACTTTCGAAATTGTTGCTAGTTTCAACACTTTGTACAGTGTTAGATTTCAACATTTTAACAGTGTTATCTCGTTTCTAACCTTTATAAATGTTGAATTCTAACACTTGCAAATGTTGGATTTGTATCAATATTTAACACTTTAATAATGTTGTATCTCGTGTCTAACCTTTATAAATGTTGAATTCTATACACTTGTTAGTGTTGAATTGTGCCCATATTTAACATTTGGTAAATGTTGACTTTCAGCACTTTGCAAGTGTTGGGATTCAACGCTTTGTACGCGTTTGTATTCAAAAAGGAGATGGCATGATAAGGTGGCATTTTGGGCTATATACATGGTGCAGTTGAACCCCCCACCTCCCCCAGAATAAAATGTTCTGAAAATAATTGTGTTATAATGTAATGGCAAAAAATATGTACACAGTATGTGAAAATTCTAGCTCGATTGCGTTATGACCATAATTATTACATGAAATTAAAATCCGCATCATATGCTATTTTGTGAAAAAAGGGTCTAAATCGGGTCATTCTAACACACATTTAGACACGAGGTACCAGGTTAAATGACCTTTAGACCCTTTTTCACAAAATAGCACATGCTGTGGATTTTAATTTCATGTGAGAACTATAATCTTAATACAGTCAAGCTAGAACTTTCACATATTTTATACATACATGTATATTTTCTCGTCATTAGATTAAAACAATTATTTTTAGGACATCTTAATTTCTTGATTTCAACTGCACCATGTATACATATGCCGCCTTATCGTACCATCTACTTTCAAGGCATTTCACAAAAATTGCCTGTTAGAATTTCCAACAGCAACACAGTAATCCTTCTATGATCGGTTTCCAACTCCCCCACAGAAAAATTGCTGTGGAAATGTAACTGGTACTTGTGTAAGTGTAGGGCATATTCAAGATAATGATTTAAAGAACATAACAAAATAAAGTTCACTTACATTCAGTCACAGACGAATACAAACAGGAGTGAGCTTGAAGTCTGACCCTTTGGCATCTGCAGGACATAATTGTAGTAATGCAAAGAACTAAACAGATTTGTGACAATGTATCGTTACGACCTGGTAAGCAAGAAGCAGGGTATAAATCTAATAAGGATTATCTTAGATATGAGAAACTTGCAGATGTACCAAAGTTACATTTTAAAATAAGCATCCCTCCATGTGTATGACGAAAAGGAATAAAAAATAATGCAAGAGTATGATTTACTGTTTTTTTAATGTAACAATATGGGAACTGTTCGTGATAATATTTTCACAATACAATTCATTACGGTCACTTACTTTGTTCGTTTCTCATGACCCTCTCACATCTATATATTCAAAGCAAAATTAAAATTCATATAGGACATTTTCAAAAGATCCTCTTTTCTTCATATTTACAAGCATTTGGTTTGGGGATCCATAATTAATAATTGTCACACTCAGTAGGTCTATTTTACAAGCAAGGTCACGAGAAACAAACAATTAACAGCGGCCTAACGATCATTCGGTCATGTTCTCATGTTTTTTTCAATTCATTCTTCAAATTTCTATTGTCTCTTTTTACACCTTCACTTAATAACTCTATTCAAAGTGTTAATAACTCAATTTAAAAGGGAACATCAGCTGTAAAGTTGTTTAGAACCCCTTGAGAATTGAACCGAAAACATGCCCATCTCCCTGTCCAAGGCGTACACAGCTTGTGATCTAAAAAGACAGCTGTATGTACAAATATGATGGCAATACACGGATGCCAAGGGGGCATTCATTAGTCAGGGTTCTACTCAGAAAAATCTGAGTCCTGTTCATTTTCAGTCAAAATATGTCTAAAATTGGCAAAGTTTGATATAAAAAAGTTGAGCCCTATACTTATAACACTAGAGAATACCACTCAGTGAGTGCCGGATATTGTCTGAGTGCTGGGTGCCAGCATGGGCAGAACCCTCAGTAGTATGTACGCAACCAGAGGGGGGTGGGGGATGTTCATATGTAATATTTTAATGCTCCCTAATTTAATGTTGGCCATGACCAGAATTCATTTCATCATTGCTTATTATTCCTGTGATATGATGGTAAAATTATAACGGGTGACAAATGGGCCAGTTCTGATCCAGAATTGGTTAAATGTCAATGTCACTGATTTTGGACTTCTTCGTGTCTATGTCCACTTGCATGTGCGATACGTCTCTTAGGATTGACAGTTTACCCCAAAAATAGGTCGATCTCACAGAATTCCGATAAGACTTCTTTAATCCGACCACATGCATGTGTGAACCAAGTCTAGTGCTCCTAGGCATAATTGTTCTTGAAATATGGTGGTATTGCGAAAACAGCTCGACGTATTCCCTATTGATATGAGGACAATATCCCAAGAAAGCCTAAGCCTTCTCATTCTTGAAATATGTTGGTAAAATCAATTGCTAGTGTGTGAATGTATGGGTGGAATATTTTCAGTCTAAATGAGGAACTAGAGAGAACAGACTGATGGTGATCCAAACACAAACTGAGACAATCAGAATTCACAGACCACCAGATTTTAGTGATTATCTCTCTTACTGTGATTGGCAGTCTCTCTTTCTCAGATATGTCATAAATAGTCTCGAGGAATAAAAAGAATGAGGTTAGTTGATCCGCGTATTCCAGATTGAAGTATAATGCAGCTGAGACAATCAGAATTCACAGACCACCAGATTTTAGTGATTATCTCTCTTACTGTGATTGGCAGTCTCTCTTTCTCAGATATGTCATAAATAGTCTCGAGGAATAAAAAGAATGAGGTTAGTTGATCCGCGTATTCCAGATTGAAGTATAATGCAGCTGAGACAATCAGAATTCACAGACCACCAGATTTTAGTGATTATCTCTCTTACTGTGATTGGCAGTCTCTCTTTCTCAGATATGTCATAAATAGTCTCGAGGAATAAAAAGAATGAGGTTAGTTGATCCGCGTATTCCAGATTGAAGTATAATGCAGCTGAGACAATCAGAATTCACAGACCACCAGATTTTAGTGATTATCTCTCTTACTGTGATTGGCAGTCTCTCTTTCTCAGATATGTCATAAATAGTCTCGAGGAATAAAAAGAATGAGGTTAGTTGATCCGCGTATTCCAGATTGAAGTATAATGCAGCTGAGACAATCAGAATTCACAGACCACCAGATTTTAGTGATTATCTCTCTTACTGTGATTGGCAGTCTCTCTTTCTCAGATATGTCATAAATAGTCTCGAGGAATAAAAAGAATGAGGTTAGTTGATCCGCGTATTCCAGATTGAAGTATAATGCAGCTGAGACAATCAGAATTCACAGACCACCAGATTTTAGTGATTATCTCTCTTACTGTGATTGGCAGTCTCTCTTTCTCAGATATGTCATAAATAGTCTCGAGGAATAAAAAGAATGAGGTTAGTTGATCCGCGTATTCCAGATTGAAGTATAATGCAGCTGAGACAATCAGAATTCACAGACCACCAGATTTTAGTGATTATCTCTCTTACTGTGATTGGCAGTCTCTCTTTCTCAGATATGTCATAAATAGTCTCGAGGAATAAAAAGAATGAGGTTAGTTGATCCGCGTATTCCAGATTGAAGTATAATGCAGCTGAGACAATCAGAATTCACAGACCACCAGATTTTAGTGATTATCTCTCTTACTGTGATTGGCAGTCTCTCTTTCTCAGATATGTCATAAATAGTCTCGAGGAATAAAAAGAATGAGGTTAGTTGATCCGCGTATTCCAGATTGAAGTATAATGCAGCTGAGACAATCAGAATTCACAGACCACCAGATTTTAGTGATTATCTCTCTTACTGTGATTGGCAGTCTCTCTTTCTCAGATATGTCATAAATAGTCTCGAGGAATAAAAAGAATGAGGTTAGTTGATCCGCGTATTCCAGATTGAAGTATAATGCAGCTGAGACAATCAGAATTCACAGACCACCAGATTTTAGTGATTATCTCTCTTACTGTGATTGGCAGTCTCTCTTTCTCAGATATGTCATAAATAGTCTCGAGGAATAAAAAGAATGAGGTTAGTTGATCCGCGTATTCCAGATTGAAGTATAATGCAGCTTGAAAAGCCTATCAACTGCAACAGGTAGGTTGTTCCCGCAAGGTATTGTAACGCTGTCGACGATGCTGACATATTAGGATACTGCATTACTCGTTCCCAGGCAATGGACATATGGCTGTAATCTCCTGCCTCTAGGTAGTAAACTTTACTGGTTCCAACCTGAAAAAGAGTGTGAAATGATTCTATTTCAACATTTGCAATCAACCAGACTAATATTATTACTGAAGTTCTATCAAAATCAAGATATGCACTTAAGCATCTTCACATGGTGATGAAAGTGTGTAACAAATTTCTAAAGAATGTAGAAAAAACAATGAGGAAGTGGCCATCCTTAAAAAAATTATATGTTTGTTGGCTGTAACCCGACCCAAGGTGAGGTACTTTTCCTTTCGCGCCCTGGGTGGAAGAGTTAAGGTGGTTTGGTCGAGATATCAAGTTCATATGAAAATGCCATGAGAAAAGTACTGTTTGCCTCGATTGTCAAAATGATTTCTGAGAAGATAACGAATTCTTGACATTGACATCCTTGAACAAGGGAAATGTTGTTTAAACAGCGCGACTGATGTTTGTCATATTATTATACAAATTAGATAGATGACAATTTATTTATTTTTTACTATCATTTGATGCGGATATATAGGTCTGTGTGCGCCTCAAGATGATTTTGCTGAATTCATTATGTGAACTGATTTACTGAGCGAAAAAACCCTTCTTACCTCCATTTTAGAGAACGGGATTGCCCTAACCTGGTTATGCTTATGTAGTAAACAGAAGAAAATTGTGTAACTCTTTATCTCAGGCAGAATACAGATGTCATGCCCAGATTAATTCATTTCGATTACTTACAGGTTGCATATCCATGAAGTAATGAAAGGAGTCTGCCAGTGATACCTTTTTCTTGTTTTGGTTCGGAATCATCGAGATGATCATTTGAAATGCATAGAATGCCTTCATCTCTGAAACAGACAATACTAGAGAAAACTGAATGTACATGTGTGTTAGACAGTCTCCTCCAGAATTCTTACTGCCCAAATTGAAGGGTTCTGCTTGGTGTATTATATTACTAAATATTGGAATGAAATCCATACTCTGTAATTGAGGATACACTATCACACAAGCAATGTATGTGTAAAGACAAGCCCAAAAACCAAGAGGCTTCCTGTTGCCAGGTGGTTGAGACAACTTACTAAATTTTGACCACGAACTATAAACTGTCCTCAACTATTTCATGGTTTTCGCAGGACTGTCCTTGATCATATTAACATTTGATGTCAACCCATATTCCCAAAGTGCTGTATTAATGCATGAACACAACACATCTTTTCTTTACTTTCGGTTTCTTTACTCGAAGTTGAGGTGAAAGGAACATCAAGGTTGGACATGTGGTATGCTGCAGTAACCTCTATGTATAGGTTGGGGGATTTGGTTTAATGTAACACTCAAGGTTATTTCACCAATTTAGTAACAAGTAGTTTGGATGGCGGGGGAAGCCGGAGTATTCGGAGTGAACCACCACCTGTCGGCAATTAACAAGTAAACTTTCACACATGCGCCTGGCAGCGGGGCTCGAACCCCGGCATGCCGGTTCAGCGGCGTGAGGCTAGCGATCATCAATCAGCCACTGAGGCCCCCCATATGAATAGGTTACTGGTTTATCATGGATGGTAAAGCTTTATGATAACTAGACGGGTAACTAACTTATCACTTATATACTTAATGCATTATGTTGGAGGTTGGCCCAGAGTTTGGCACAAATCCATATCCAGGGACCGCATGTTAGGACAACCAGGAAATTACGATATATATACATAGCTATGAAAAGCACTAGGCTAAAAATTGTTATTCCAATCGAACTGGTACACACAGAAGGATTATTATCTGGATTTGCAAATATTACCTTCTGGTTCATTGCAAGTCTGCAGTTCCTCACAGAATCCACCACTCTCTTCACTCTTGTGACATCTTTGCGATCTTCAATATGTATGGCACATGTCGGGTTTGTTAGAAGTTTCAATCCTGTGTCCTCTGAATATAACATCGCAAATTCTTGATCAATCTGAAAACGATTATATATTTGCATAACTATTAATTGACTGGATATGACAGTCTGACGGAAATGAAGGAAGCAATACTTAATTCCATCGTAACCAAGTATATCACAGAATTTCGAAGTGCCCGCATGAAGGCAGGGTTGTCATGCAAGATTGGCGATCGAAAAGTGTGACAGATCACAACGCTCTCTTAGCGCCCACGTATTTCAACTGAAGAAGTCGCAAGAATAACAACATGCTTCGTTTTATGCAGAGGCCCTCAAAACTACAGGGGGTAGGTGGTAAACGCACTTTGGGTGAAACGAGAAATAAATGGTTTACCTCCAAACAAAATACATCCGATTATTCTACAATTGTCACTCTATATATCCCCGTCGTCAAATAAGCAAATTTGTGCAATTTTATACCTTTGCCGGGCGATTCAAAATCCAGTGTAATTGTCTATTCATCCCGTCACAGCGAGATGATGGCCCGCTTCTTTCTCATTTCTGATTGGTGAGTCGTGACATGCCTCCGGCAAGATAGGTCACACAGTGATCAACGGACCAATTATAATTTAGAAGGAAGCAGGCCATCATCATGCTGTGCCCGGATGATTGGACAGTTACGCTGGATTTTGAATCGCCCGACAAAGGTATAAAATTGCACAAATTTACTGATTTGACGACGTGAATATATAGAGTGACACTTGTAGAATATGCTGATGTATTTTGTTTGGAGGTGAACCGTTTATTTCTCGTTTCACTCAAAGTGCGTTTCACACGTCAGTGTATTTTTATATAATAAAGCATGGGGACCCCATATTTCGACACTTCACACTGTTAACACCGCCCACACCCCCCGAAACTCTTGTTTTGAGGACCTGTGGTTTTATGCGACTAATCAGTCAAATTAGCCACTCCAATATTTCAAAAATGAAACATGGCTTCAAATGACATATTCGGTGATTTTTTTCTGTAAATGAAAATGGCATGTGATGGCATACTTCCATCTCAAGTCATATCCAAGTTGCATGAATGTAGGTCTATTAACTGATGAATAAATTA
>JAVTVY010047929.1:0-24434 GCA_036873755.1 Hanleya hanleyi
AAGTACTGAGCGCCACAAAGATGGTCCAGTGTATCCTGGATTCGAGGAAGAGGAAATGCGTCACGTCGTGTCTTCTGATTCAGCCTGCGATAATCAACGCATAGGCGAAGATCACCAGTTTTCTTTCGTACCAAGACTATTGGAGCAGCATAAGGTGAGTGACTCTCTTGAATGACATTTTTCTCTAGTAATTTCTGTATATGTCGGCGTACCTCGTCATGCTGGTTCGGTGGGATCCTTCTACAAGGCTGGGCCACTGGGATTCCATCCTCGGTAGGTATAGTGTGCTGCACTATATCAGTGTATCCCAAGTCATCGTCATCTTGTGCAAATGCACCCTTGTGTCTGCGAAGCAGACCTTTTAGCTGCATTCTTTCTTGTTCCGTGATGGGCAAGCTTTCCACATCTTGCAACATTTTGTCGTATTTACTATGCACTACAGCTTCCGTGGATGTCTCGTGCACCTGACCGGTAACTTCAGATATGGCTGGATTGAGTTCTACGAAGTATGGCTGATCACTCTGTTCAGTGGTTGAAGGGTTCATCTCAACATAGTCAGCTGAATGTATGGTACCCAACCAAGTCCGTGGTTGCAGCCACAAATCTTCATTACTAAGATTGGCCACCCTCACAGGCAGAATATTCGCAACTGCGGTGCAGCAAGTATTCACCACATGCAGGCTAGGGGGAAGAGACGTTGCAACTGCTTCAACTGTAACTGTGGATTTGGTGCTTGGATTCCCTCTAAATCCACACGTATCGATGACACAAATTGACCAAGCAGGAACATGTACGGGATGCTTCCCTGCCACCTTAGCAATACCAAGTAACTGCACATCTTGTCGTTGTTGTTGGAGTACCACACCAAAAACTTTGTTCCATTCCTCTGGAATTTCCTGTAGAGATGATTCACCATCGGCACCTTTCACCACATGGAGACATTCACGGATGACATTCATTCCCAACAGTCCAGGCATCTTCTCTTTCCGGAGACGACCCAACGGATCAGTGGGGTCCTTGACAACAAGGACTCCAGTGCATGGCAAAGACTTACCTAGAGCTGTAATCTCCAGCTCAATGTAACCAAGGTAGGGAATCTCTGAGTCATTCGCAGCCGCCAGCTTCAGCCATTCAGTCGTAGGAATAAGTGGGCTGACCTTGTCCTGCAAATACTTATGGAAAAAACTTTCAGTGATAGTAGTAACTTGTGATCCGGTATCCAGGAGACATGACACCTCCACTCCCGCCATCAGTACCTGGGTAACAACACTGTCTCCAACCACCTTGTTATATATGTTTTCTCGTGAACTGTAGTCATCTTGAGGTTTAGAGCCTGCAACTTCCCCTCCTACCACCTGGCTCATTGTGGCAGGGGGTTGGAGTTTAACGACAACAGGGGGGTCGGGTGCTTCCCAGCTCTTTTCGGGCATTGCCTCGCTATGTGTCCCGGGGCGTCACATTTAAAACAGATAGGCCGACCATCCGTGTCATTTTTTGGTTCTCTTCTATGACGAGTGGGTCCTTGAAATTGCCTTGATGCATTGCCGGACTTCATTTCCTTTATTTCCAAAGCCAAGTCTTGGAGTGCTTTAGTTTGCTTATCCATTATCTCCAAGAATCGGTCGGGTGTCTTAATGGTTGCAGATTCTTCTTTACCTGCAGAAGAATCAAAAGTACTGGATAAACTGTGTTCCTCAATGATTTTGTGACTTACCACTGGCCTACGTGCCACTCGTTTTGGTCCCTCCTCTTCTTCTACATACCGCATAGCTTCGTCACGGATGTTTAGAAAGGTCGTAGTTGGGCGTTCCCTGATCAGACGCCGCAAATCTCTGCGCAACTGGGGATCCTTGACTGCATCCGCAAACTGATCCCGTAGGGCCAAGTCACGATCGGGTACAACATCCACATTTCTACGAAGGACCTGATCCATTAAACGTGTGAGCTCATGTGAAAATGAGCGAAGAGTCTCACCTTCTGTCTGACGACGACCATAAAATTGTGCTAGCAGCTGTGGAACAGATCGCTTCTCGCCAAAGGTTTCCACTAGAACTTCTAAAATTCTATCAGGGTTCTCCCTCACCTCTTCAGGACGCACGTTCACCTCAGCCTTAGCCACTCCTGAAAGGTGACACATAATGAAATCAATCTTTTCCTCTCTCGGGCAGTTCCTTGCCGCAAGGATTCTTTTGATTTCCTCAACAAACTCCTCCACAACCCAATCTTTAGCTTCGACTGGGGAACCGGAGAATGGATCCAACTTCCGTTCCCTCGGCACGTACACATATTGGCGGGCATTTTTGCTACGCTGGACTTCCAGTTGGAGTTGCTCTATAGTCTGCTGCAGCTGAGCAAGCCCAGCTGCAGCATCAGCCTGTTGCAGCGCAGGGTGGGCTCCTCCACCCAGGTTGGCTTCATCATCAGCCATGTCTGCTCCCAAATACTACGACCGCGATATATTGATCCTCCACACAGCAAAATGACCGATCGCGACAGGTATGTCGTCAGTGGGCAGCCAGAACGATCAGCGCAGGGAAGGGAAGTGAGAACTGGGCACCAAAAATTACTACCCCCACCGGAAACCAGAGCCGGACACAGAGGGACTAGAACTATCTTTCCCAGCACATGTGCGCTTGCATGAACAGTACCTCCAAATGAACAATCACAGACACTTGAATACAGCATGCACTCTTTCACTTCAGCTCTATATACAATACATGGGAGTTGGGTCAAAAAGGTAATTTGGGTCAGAAAGGGACTTTGGGTCAGAAAGGAGATTTGGGTCGATAAGGAAATTTGGGTCAGAAAGGGACTTTGGGTCAGGAAGGGGATTTGGGTCAATAAGGGAATTTGGGTCAGAAAGGGACTTTGGGTCAGGAAGGGGATTTGGGTCAATAAGGGAATTTGGATGAGAAAGGGATTTCGGGTCAGGAAGGGGATTTGGGTCAACAAGGGAATTTGGATGAGAAAGGGATTTCGGGTCAGAAAGCCCTTCCATACATATTAAATCAGTTGGATGGAATATTTCATACATGTAATTTCCGAATACAGCATGCAGACTGACTTACCAGTTCAAATGAGCAAATTGCTGTACTTTAAATATATATGGCAAAATAACCTGGGGCACAATGACTTCTCAGTTGCAGAGACCCATCACAATACACAATTTTCGTATGCAACACTGACTTACCAACTTTCAGTGAAAACCGATCAGTAGCGTAATATTGAATGCAATTTACCATATAGACACACATTTAGTTTTCAGGAACACTGATACCTGGCAGCCTAGTCTGATCTCTGATATATAAATTTCATTAATTAGCTCGAACACATGTACTGCATAATTTTGACAAATTACACACATTAGAAAAGTCGAGCAACAAAATGACATGCTCAAGCAGTATACCATATACCCAATGGACAGGGATCATTACTGTATCACTCCCATTCTTAGTCTATCATGAAATTTATAGGAGTTTTGAAAAATTTCAGTTCTGAATCAGCTGCTTGGTTGTTCGGTAGACAGTTGTTACTCTCTTGTGCTTTCATAAGCTTCAGGCTTGCACATCCTGTGTCAATGAATGAATTTCCACAGTTTTTCACACACTCCACAATGTTGACTGGCCTGACAGTTAGTACATACATGTGCAGTTTCTCAGTTCCAATTTGATGACTTGGACTCAACAGCGCATTTTCCCAAATTTCTTCTCTGAACGGAAACAGCGTACCGTACTTCACACTTGAATCAGAATGCACCATTAGCTTAGTGCCATTTCTTCAGGCTCTCCAAGATGCAGTGTCATCTGTCGTCGTTTCTCACAGATCGCTACCCCTTTTTATAGATCAGTTATTTCACCCTTCAGAGACCGATCCTACCGGCGACGCCAAAATGTAACCCAGTCAATGAAGACAAGCCGGTTCTTGGTGTAATTAATTAATAACAGTTTATTCACCATGTCTCTCATGGAATGAACTAAAAGGGATAAAGCGAGAAAAAGGGAAAAGGGGCAGCGACTGCCAATGTCCTGCCAATGAACAAAAGGGCATGAATGAGCAGGGGCGTCGCTAGGGGGGGGTCGTCAGGTGCGAACGACCCCCCCCCCCTTGGACGCGCGCAAAAAAAAAAAAAGACAGAAGGAAAAGCAAAAAAACAAAACAAAACAAAAACAGAGAAAACGAAAATAAAAACAAAACAAAAAAGCAAAAGGGAAAAGAGAGAAATAAAAAATGCCGCCCACTTGTGATTTAGTGGGAAGGGGGGGGGGGGCGAATATCTTTGGGCCCCCCACTTTTCAGCATCCCTAACTGACCATGTCCCAACATAAAAATTACAGATGGAGTGCCAGGACGTGTAGTGGTGTGTTATAGGCCTGTTTTGTTTGTGTCAAACCAGGAAGTCAAATGGAGTATATTCTTCAATATCGATGCGGGTTTTTGCGAAACAAATGTGAAAATAGAACCATAAATCTATATACATTGTGTTCAGATTTGTTCCGAGAAAACGCGTAAAACGCATCTCCGGCAACCGGAGACCCCGGAGCTTCCGGGGCCTAGGCGGCCCCTGGACCCTCGCCTGTCAGGTTGTGCGAATCGCTCATTTTAGCTTTGTGTAAATGAATGGCTCTCATATTTGTTCTAATGTTCCATGAGTTCATCGCCTTTTTATGTGTTTTCTTTTTAATGTGTTAAATATAACTAGAAAGTCAAATGGATTCGCGGGCATGAAGTATGATTTTTTCAATATCGATGAGTCCTATAAATGCGAAACATACGTGAAAATAGAACCATAAATCAGCATATATTATGTTCGAATTTATTTCTGGGAAAACACTCAGAACACATCTCTGGAGATCTGGAACTTCGGAGCTTCCGGGGCCTAAGCGGCCCGTAAACCCTCGCCTGTTGGTCTGTGAGGATTTCCTTGTTTTATCTTTGCGTGAATGAATCGTATTGGTAGGCATATTGGTTTCCCTCCCAAGAACTAAAAGTCATCGTTTTGTATGTTTTAAATATAACTAGAACGTCAAATGGATGCAGGCATGAGATGCGATGTTTTCAATATCGATGCATGCTTATAATTGCAAAAAATCGTGAAAATAGAATCATAAATGTGCATGCAGTACGATCAGTTTTATTTCCGGGAAAACGTTCAGAACGCATCTCCGGCAATCTAGGACCCCGGAGCTTCCGGGGCCTAGGCGGCCCCTGGACCCCCGCCTGTTGGGTTGTCATAGTGGGCCCCCCACTTTCAATTACGTTCCGGCGACACTGGGTTAGCCTATACGAGGTATATCGGCCCAAAGCATTATTATTGTGTTTTCAAGATGACAAGAGAATAAAATATAATACTGATATTTGACAAATGATGTGTTAGTTTAATTGTTGGAAATCGCTCAGAATGCATCTCATGCCATCTAAGGTTCAAAAAGCTGTATAATATAACCCTAAATCTGCATACATTATGTTCAGATTTAATTCCGGGAAAACGCTTAGAACGCATCTCCGGCGATCTAGGACCCCGGAGCTTCCGGGGCCTAGGCGGCCCCTGGACCCTCGCCTAAAGTGCTATGATAGTCGACCCCCCCTTGAAAAATCCTAGCGACGCCCATGATGAGTACACTTACATTCATAGATAATGTATAACACAATTTGAGCATATGCGAGTAATACATATTCGCATATATATGACACATGAAACCGTTCCCTAAACTTATACAAAATTCGTTATAATCAACTTGCATAGGAATATAGTAGTTTAATACTTTACAAACCAGGCAATGTATTATGCTTATCATAATGCATCATTTAGGAATCAAATAATCTGATCGGAGCTGATTATCATTAATTATATTACTCCGTATTAGATATTCTTAATAAAATCATTCAACATATTAATCTCATTATCTGATATCATTGTTGATATCGCCAAATACACCATGGTACTGACCTGTTGAACACTCTAATTCTATGGTGTATACAGACAAGCCACAGACTGGTAACTCAATAGGTCACCTAAAATAGTACAATCAAATAATTAATCTGATCCATAGACTTGGAAACCTTTACTGAATGTAATCTAATTAATAAAGGATTTGAATAATAATATAATCCATTCCTTGGTACAAAAGATATTACAAGAAATATAATCTTACACTGCGGATCGGTGCTCATATAACTTATGCAGAGAAACAATCTGCCTAACGCAGTTATATCTATTTCGCGCCATTTAGCCTATGACCTACATATGATTACACTTCATCGACGTTACAGAGATATACATGTAATGTGATCACTTGAATATCGTTCTGTACAACAATAATACCAAACGTACAAACATGACAGTACTCACGTTCGAAACCGGGAATACTCTAGATCAGAACAGCGTAGCCTTATTTACAGGTAATGTTCGCATACCACCATAATCGTGATGAAACCGTGGAATTAGGAACGTCTGTTTCCTGCTTGTTTACAAGATGTCTTCACGAACAAGGAACATAAGCGCCACCTATCGACTACTCGGCACACTACACATACAATGCAAATGTACTTAGGGGCGACCACTCCATTATACTTGGAACAAGCCAAATTTACGGTTGAGGGGGAGCAACTCTCAGTGCACCAGGCCACACGTAGTATGGTATGGCGTCATCCGTCCGTCCATCCGTAAACTTTTTCTCGTCAACGCAACTCATCCTTGTGTTTACAATGGATTCTTCTGAAATTTGGTACATATGATCGGTACCATGTGTAGATGTGCACGAACTTTTTTCGGCCGGATTCAACGTTTTCTTGGGTTACCGTACTCCCCTTGATTTTGGTCTGAAATCCTGGTGTTTGGCACCTACTGTTATTTCGACCCCATTCATCGGGCTGATGAGATTGCTTTTGCGGCTTATACTAACTCAAATTTTGTCTTAGAGTTACTAATACATAAGCGCATAACCGGGGGTGGGGGAATATGCACTCCCGCAGAGTAAGAGTAACTGGAGTTCTACCTGCTCCTACAAATACCGCTCCATGCCCGTATGTACATGTACCCCCGACCTGATTTCCAAACCTGCCTACATCACTTTATACAACAATGATGCCTTATACATGTACAGGTAGTTTCATTTATATTGTTAGTCTTTGTCTATAACATTCAAGAGATAAAAATGTTGTTTATCGACGGCATTTTTTTACGGGAATATTTTGGGTTCAATTGAACTCTTGTTGTCATGTTTATGCTGCAAGTATAGTCGGAGATGTGGATTGTAATGAAGCAGAAGCCTATTGGTTTTTATCCCCTGCTGGACTCCAGTCGGGGTATATAGAATCACTGTCAGTGCGTCACATTTTCTCTTTAACATGATAACTTGAAAATTATTGATTCAATTCACTCCAAATTTTAACTGAAGGTATTACTGGAGAATAGCTCACTAGGCCAAAGCCCAATGGGCTAGAAACCCTACAAAAAGGGAAATCTCCAGTTCCAGTATGATTGGAGCTAAACATTGGGTACCTAGTTCCGATGGGACAAAGAAAACAGTTGTTTATGTCAAAGGTCAAGTTCACTCAAGCCAGATAATCTGTAAAAAATTGAAAATCACCTGTTTCATGTCCGCAATTGGTTCCAAACTTGATGCCTACCTTGCATATGAGCAGAAAATATCCATTTACTTTCAGGTCAAGATGATAGACAAATGTCAACGTCGCCTAGGCCAGAAAATGTGGAAAAAGTAGCGAATTCTCTAGTTCAGAGATGTGGATTATGATCAAATTCCAAGTATACCTCAAACTCCTTGTGATTGATTTTGATTGATTATTACATCTCGATCAAAGTCGTATAAAGAGTTGTCATTGGCATCGTCTGTCTGTCCATCCTTCTGTCCATATTTGGTGTGCTATAACCAGGCTGTCAAATTCATACACCAGATGCACTTGGTCATGCACCAGAAGCCTTTGAAAAATGACCGACCTTGACCTAATTTAAAAGGTCAAATTCAAATGTTTGCAATATTTTTTGAATGATTATAGTTAGGGTATCCAAATTCATATTGCACATGTGACTGATGATGAACTTGAAGCCTACCCAAGTTGAGTGACCTTGACCTATTTTACAAGGTCATTCACTGTTTATTATGATATGTATTGAAAAATTATAGCCAGGCTTCCCGAATTGATTCTATGTATGCATCTGGTGATGATCCAGAACGGACCTTGACCCATATTTTCAAGGGCAAATTCTATTTTTATCCCTCCGCCTGATTGGGCTCAGGGGTATTGTTGTCACCCCATCTGTCTATCCATCTCTCCGTCCGTCCTCTTTTTTCCCCCACGGTTCGTCCAGTGGTTAATATCTCGGACACTCACCAGTGCGGCCCGCATGGCCTCGTGGGTCCCCCCCCCCCAACTGTAAACTACTGCGTGTTTCGATCCAAGGGAGATAATCAGTATTCAGACACTTACGAAGTTTCAACATTACTGCGTGGATCCCTTCAGTATTAAGTATTGTGCCATCTTACTATTTTCGAACATGGTATCTTAAAAGAGATATCTCAAACTAGCCCAGTAAATAGAACAGAATTAGCATTCGTTCCTAATTATAAAATCTTAGGTATGTTTCATAGCTCATGCCAAAGGGTCAAAGAGATTTGTCTTCGCTTCCAGTACCCAATGAGGACACGTGCAAAACAAATACTACAAAACGAAGACGAAGGATCCTCCGGGCATTCACTTTCAGACTAACTTTGCTCTTTTCTCTTGTACTATAACAACAGTTTCTAGAAATCTTGAAACTCCTTACTTAGAAAGATGATATCTTGGTGTTTTCCAGTGTCCATTTTTCGATCTTTTTCAGTCAGATTCAAAATTCTGTAACCAAATATCAATCGTTTGTTCTTAGTAACAATGGACAAAAAAGATCCTCTTGTCATTAACTTACAATTATCGGACAATGGTGGGCGCCAAGATCCTTCAGGATCTCTCGTTGTCAATGAGACGGTAATCAGGAATAGAAATATCTGACTCTCAATCAGCGTGTGTTTCACACAAACCGACAACATCAAAGTTTTGTACCGTAAACTGGGGTTATAAGGGACGGTCGGGTAATAAGGGACACTTTTCCAGATTTTCATTTAAATGTATTTTTCTACTTTATATTCAAACAGATTTTACAGGTAAGGTGGGGTTTTTGTAAATCTGGGGTATATGATAAAGCACCATAGGTATGTTGCGTTTCCATTATAATTTATACTATTAAAGAACTTAACCGAAAATATGTATGCATCTTGTCAAAAAAATAATGATGCCCAAAACTTCATCTTTTCGGGAAAGTTCAAAGTACCTGTGAGAGGAATCACATTTTGTACATGTAGAAGATATTAGGTTAATAACCTATAAGTTTCATTATGGTATTATTATTCGCAGGAATCAAATTTTCTTTTCTTTATTTCATGTTAGGCACATGGGGTAATAAGGGACACCATGCCACGGGCACAAAAGCCTAAGTTGGGAGCGAAAACTCGACGTCATCACATAACAGAAGGCATAATGAAAGCTTTTGCAGATGTTGACAGAGACTCGTCATTCAGAAAATTTGACATTCCAAAATCAGTGATAATCGGCCCTTATAACCCCTATATGGGTCAATTTTTAGATTTTTCAGATCACTTCCGCAAATATGTTCTTATCCAATCTAGGTAAACCAAGATGGTAAATCAGAGGAATACCATCTAGACGTAACGCTATGGAAAATTTGTGCGAAATGTTCGCCGATATTCTATGAGATCCAATAATAAGCCAATCACCACCATTTCAACCTTTTCTCTCTGACAATGATTGACGTTTACTTCAAGGAGATTAACATCTTCGCACGGCACAATCTTTTGATATTTCCTACCCCTAACAAAGCCAGACATTTCGGCGGGAGTAAACTCTTTGATGTTTACGGACCCTGTCTCGAAATGATGCCATATTTGGAAACTGTTTCAGGATAATGTTTATATATTAGACCACGAGCTACCGTGTGTAATTACTGTGGGTGTGATTTTTATGGTACTCATATGAACAGTCACAATCAAAGCGTGACTGAGGTACATCATTTTTAGATGACGGCTCTATAACGAATATTATGGATTAAGAATACTGATCAGCGATACGGATTTGATATTTTGGAACATCGTGATGTCTTGCCGGCATCATTGAAAATTGTTGACCGCTTCTCTCTTGCAGGAAACAAGCCTATGTTTATGTATACTTTTGTCTTTTTGAATTTGGTGCTAATACTGTTATATGGAAATGGAATAGGTCTTTGGATTATGGACGCGGATATTCTCTAATGGACGACGGCTGGATTATGAATGACGGACTAGACGCTTGTAATTTGAAATAGTTACAACCAGCTATCCATCTGATGGTCTTTTCGGTTGCTTTGCAGACGACGGACGAAAACTAGAAGGTGTCCTTCTTGTGTGCTTGGAATATTCGACAATATATCCTTTAACAATGAAGTTTTTGATATAGACCCAAAGGTAATTTGGGAGTAAGTATCACCCTGCATTGCAGCGGCTAGTTGTCAATCGCTTACGCTGTTTCTGGTTTTTCATAATCATGACCTTACGTTCGCGGATTTTTAGGTCATTCCACTGTCCGCAGACTGTCGTCGCACGTGCTGTCTGATGCGGATAGCAGACTTCGGGTTGATTTCATTCTTGAAACAGTTCCGTGAACGGTAGGGGGACGTACGGTTAATTCGTTAATGCAACATGATTTGTCTGTCGTTGGCAATTGCGGTCCCGACGTGGTAGTTCTGATTTATATTGGAGGCAACGATATCACACCAGGTGTTGACCCTTTTTTTTGCCGAGAATTTATTCTGTGCAGACTGTATCGTTAGGTATTCAACCAGAGAGTAATAATAATAAGATGAAGGTGTGAGGTTCTACATCTGATGTGTCGCGATGCACTAGTATATAGTTCTATATCGATACACAGACGGTGTTCACTTTTCACGGAAAGGGCAGTATTATTTATACCATAACATTTGCAGTGCACTCATTAAGGGCTGTAGGGCTGTTGGTACACTGTATTCTGCCTGAATTACTCGTAGGCCTCGGAAACATGCGATATTTGGTTGTAACTTGTTGTAAATGACCTTTAACATCGGATGCTTAGCATGATCATGGTTCATTCGTACATTCATGGTTCACACAAAGATCCTTACAGTGAATCTCTGTACCCATTACCTACTGTACATGTGTTAATGCATGATGTTGTTTTAATATTGATTGTTCGAAGCTGATGGTGCTTCTTTCGTGTTCTACATTTACTCTGCCTTGTCTAGGGTGTTCAGTACAATAAATATTGAATTGAATTGATGAATCAAGGTCGTTGAGGGGGTGCATTATGTTTAGCACAGTCGGAATGTATTGATGCAGTTATTACGAATAATTCTGTAACAGCAATAAAATTCATGACAATTGTTATTGTGTTGCTTATTTTTCACGCTTCAGGTTGATTTATAGCCATCTGGCCTTGAGAATCCGTCATTGGTTTATCTTGACACCGATACACTTCTCAATGGCTTGTATCCTATCCTGAAATTTCGAAATGGTCTTTATTGATTTGTCACTGTGTATTATAAATATGTAAACCCTAATGGCCGCTAGGGTTTGTTAAAGAACTGACACCAAGTCCATAGTTTGAGCCTGAGGATTCTGTCTTTAATCTCCCAGTAGGAAGGATGAAAAATACCTACAAAAGGCAATGGACGGACAATTGTGAATGACAATTCAGTACTTCAGTCAACAATATCAGAACCGTTACATAACATAGGCAAAGTTATCACTACTATGCAATGTGTTGTATATGAATTATTGTTTACCAAGGCAGATCATGTGACCTTACTGAATAACAAGTATCAAGTCTGGGATCTTTTACAGAATGAAACTCACTGGGACTTATTCCCACTACTCTATATACTGTAAAGAACATCTGAACATTGAATAATGTAACTATGTGAACACAGAACTTCAGAAATAAAGTTACTATTATCTGTATTATATCATAGGACTTCTTGTTGTTAATTATTTCTACTCAGCCTATATTACTTAATAATAATATAGCATGAGGGGTCATGATAGACTTACCCCCAGTAGCTTGCTTAAAGGCGGTCAACTGGTCACACACCATTTACCATTTCACCAGAATATCACCACATGGTCTACAGACAAAACAATATTCAATAATAAGAGTAATGACTAGATACAATGGCTGATCATACACAGCCGTGACAATTATCTCATATACAAGGGCTATATTAATATGTCGTAAATATTCCGTCCGAAGGACAGGTTTTCAAACCGTAAAAGTCAAGATACAAGCACAAACCTACAGTTTGTCAAAATAAACTTTCCCCATCCGACGGTCCGGTTTACAGTTCAAAACAACTTTTCCATCCCCGAAGGACGGGTTTTACTTCAGATGTGTTATCTCTACAATTATTTACAGTAATTCACACTAATACATTTGCACACAATACTAGTTCATCTCACAAATCCTTCACTAGTTCCCAACATTTAATTAATCCATGATACATAAATCACAGAGAAATCTGGGCTACATTTCAGTACATCATCAGTAACCATGGTAACTATTTACCTTCGTTGTTGTTGGAAAACGCCATAAAAATGAATGAAGTAATTCAGCACGCAGTCACAGATATAATTCCATCCCCTGGCAGCTATATAGCAACACACCAGATCACACCACAACACATCCGGACAGTGAGGATGGAAGAGATTACCGGAAAATCGAAAACAACAGCGTAACTTTCGACTGTGTACCGTCAGAATAGAAAATGGCGGTGGGTGACGCTTTACCCACGCTGTCGGGGACCTACGGAAACTGCCGACTAGACACTTCGGAAGCACCAAAAAAACCTCAGACGTGCATGAATTGTACACTCCGACTCGAAAATATAACAGGGCTTTGAATACAATACTAACATATTGTGCCACCTATCACAAATACATATTCGGGTTATGGGTTTCTAGGCATAAATATTGCCTACTTTCCCGTGTTCGATCATATTGATCGAGTGCACGCTAAGACTGGATCGAGCTATTGTGACGTTTACCGAACTGAAGCTATTCCTCCCACCCAAGATGCCACCCAGTGCAGTTGTGCCCTACATTGAGCAGGATGGGCTGTTCCTAGAACTGTGTTTGATATGACAATCTGCTAGCCTACCATGATAACTGCGTGCATCACAGGCTGGGGCTGAGAATCCTTACTTCAGCCTTCATTATGCTAGCTGGTTGAAATGAATACTACATATTTGAGTCAAAATGAATTATAAAGCAGTGAGTATTAGTCATTTCTCTTTGTTCATTGACAGTCACTTTTCTCTGATTGCTGATATTGCAGATATGAACTAATTTGGCATTATTTCTCAATTCATCAACGACTGCCAAAATTTGCCTTTATTAGCCCTGATCAGTGATGTGGGGGTCTGTACAGAGACTCTGTGCCGACCCTGTCAGTTGGCCTGCATAGGTCGTTATAGGCTGATTGTTATGGTGTTCCATTTCGGCCATTTTTGCGTCGCGCGTCGCAGGCGACGGGAAGAGCGACGTCGCCCACGACGTCGCCCGCGACGTCGCCTTTCCCGTCGCCCTTCCCGTCGCGTTCTTATAATGTTAAGAGATAGAACGCGACGCGACGTCGCCCTTTTTAAACGCGACGTCGCCCACGACGTCGCGGGCGACGTCGCCCTTCCCGTCGCGCGTCGCGCGTCGCTTTAATCAACACGACGCGATGGGCGACGTCGCCCACGACGTCGTCCACGACGTCGCTCGCGACGTCGCCCATTCCGTCGCCCTTCCCGTCGCGTTCTTATAATGTTAAGAGATAGAACGCGACGCGACGTCGCCCTTTTTAAACGCGACGTCGCCCACGACGTCGCGGGCGACGTCGCCCTTCCCGTCGCGCGTCGCGCGTCGCCTTCCGGTATTATAGGACAAAATCGATCTGCGCATGCTTAGGGAGCAGATTTTGCGATGTGGATCGTATGGCGAGGCCGTCATTTCATGAATGATCTCTGCCACTATCGATGAAGAAAATGTCGGCGTAAATGAATAATGCTTATCCTGCATTATCGTATAGCTTTTAAACGGTGTTAAATATTAGTCCATGCTTGGAATGATGCCTGTTATGAAATTATCTCTCGGAAAGTCAGTAACTCGCTGTGTTGTACTATACACATTATATTTTGGCTTCCAATAGATATGCGCAACCCCCATATCCGTACACGAGTGAATGTGTGTGTGGCTTTTATGTGTGCTTTTATGTGTTTGTGTGTTTTCGTTTTTCAGATATCCTTACAGTATACCTCCTTATGTTACTACATTGACCAGGGCGTTGAAAATATCCTTTTATTTACTGCTGTCCAACACTGTATACCGGTACTCAACCTGTCACGTCCCGACAGATTGTAGTAGATCTTTTAGCTTTCAATTTAGCAGAGAGAGATAGTCCTATAGCTCTCAAAAAGAAGAAAAAAAGAAAGAAATTATGATGGAATTGAAGTCATTTTACTGTGAGAATTATGTTCTCTCTATTCTTTCTAACAATTGATTGAAGAATATTAGTTTTTCTGCACTCTTCGAATTATCCGGCATTTCCACGATCGTACAATTGAACTTCAAATATAAGACGAGTTCTTGGAGTTCGGGTAAGTTGCTCTTAACTCATGGCCGTAGACAAGGGGGGCATGGCCCCCTCCCCCCAAATATTTGCAAGACAAACAAAAAATAGACGTGTTTGTGAAATACATATTCCCCATGCGTGTTTGTCAGAGGGGAAAGTGGTCGAGCAGACGAAACGAGGCATGTTTAAGCATACAGTTAATAGGGGAGTTCCGAATCGCCTTTTACATCTAGACTGCTGGCGCTCGTGTTGTTAAGAGTTGAGAGTGATTCTTGGCCTTATTTTCTACGAAAATCTGTCGTCGATAATTGCATGTATAAAATTCTCTAATCGAACTTGTAAATCAATGAGAAAATCAAGTCCGTCTCGGTGCACCAGCGCGGGCAGTTGCGAATCACTTTGGTAAGAAGCGGATCACGCCATCTAGCGGTCGTGAGTGGTCATTTATCACCAATATCCCAATAGGCGAAAAATGTGGTATCACATGCCTGGACTTTGTTGGATTGCCATCACTGAGGCAGAAATTGTTCATAGACAACGACGGCCTGATCTGTCTGACCATGCCTGATACGGAAATTATCCTCACTAATTAATTTAATTCTCTCAGGATTTGGATAGTTCGTTATTTGTTCACGGACGACACCATTCATTTAAGATTGAACCTGACGGACCTGGTTCAATTCAAACCTGTCGAAAATGTTTCCCCATCTGACCTGATATACTGCATGGAATTCAGATTCAAATTTAAGAAAGTTACACACACGTTCCATCGTGTTGCTGACAGCTGAACGAATTCTACTCGCATATTCAACATTACAATATATAAACTCTCTAAATGGATATCGGACATCTATTTAGCATCTATATTTGGACAAAAGAAAATAGAGGAAAGGACACACAGATATATTTCCACAATTTTAATAATGAAATCTTTAATTTTGAAATCTTTGGTATGTGTGTGGTGGGGTGGGGGAAGGGGAGGGGGGAGGGGAGGGGTGAAGACTATCCCGTTCTGTGACTAAAGCAATAACTTTGCCCAAGAGACATTTGTCCGTGTGCAGTCTTCAATGTCACAATTCGTAATCCGGAATTGACATCTCTAATGCCGCATTATGTTACAATGCTGGCGAGGGTTATCGCAAATCATTAGATATTGTGTTTGACCATTAATTAATATGATTCAGTCACTGAAACGAATACTGAAATTATCACTTAAAGCCATTTAATTTCTCGTAGATTCAACAAAAGAAATCACACGCGTTTTTGTCCCAGCGTGAATTTGCCATTGGGTGGTACCGGAAGCATTACCATGCCGAATTGACCGAGAAACAAACAACGCAGTTCGGTTGTTCGACATTTATTTGGGTCCACAGAAACAGACGTTCCAATAAAAATAGAAAAGATTTACACAGATGCTTTATTGCAAGAAATATAAGGCGTTCATTAGGAAAGTTATCCGCCGGTCACCGTGATTCGGAACCCACAAAACTACTGTATAAATTCCCTCAAAAATGTACAAAACACGTATTCCCTCCAAAACCACAACCTGGATGAGTCGCTGAGCTAATTAGTTTGCACACCGTTTTTTTGTGTTGACCAAGTTTGAGGTTGAATAACCCTGGAAAGAAAATACCCACACATAAAAGCAAGAAAAGACAAAAAAAAACTGGTTACAACGTGTGCGTTTTAATGTTGAGTTTTATTCACTGGGAAAGGCCAAGAACGCATCTCCAGTCATCTGGGATACTGGAGCTTCCGAGGCCTAGGCGGCCCCTGGACCCTCGCCTTATTGTGCTGTCATAGTATAGCTCCCCCCCCCCCGTCCCAAATCTGAAAACTTGTCTACGTCCTTACGTAACTGCAGGGCTTCTTTCCTCAATTTCAAGAAAAATTTAAATCTCGTTGATATGCACTCTTAAAATAATTCATGGATTTTGTTCCAGGTTTTATTCAGGCCATTTGACTACAATTGTGTTTCAAGGATGAATTTTTTTAAAATTTTTCTTGAAAATCAGGAAAGAATCTTTGCAGTTAAGAGCAACTTACTCGAACTCCAAGAACTCGTCCTGAATTTTAAGTTCAATCGTCTAGAACGATCGTGGACATGCCGGACGATTTAAAGAGTGCAGAAGTACTAATATTCTTCAGTCAGTTCTTAGAAAGAATAGAAAGAACAAAATAACTTCAATTCCATCAAAACAAAATTTCTTTCTTTTTGAGAGTTATGGGACTATCTCTCTCCGCTAAATTGAAAGCTTATAGATCTACACTACAATCTGTCGGGACGTGACAGGTTAAGTAACGGTATACAGTGTTGGACAGCAGTAAATAAAAGGATATTTTCAACGGCCTGGTAAATGTGGAGGTATACTGTAAGAACAACTGAAAACACAAACACATAAAAGCACACAGAAAATCCACACACACATACACGCGAAATCCAATGGGAATAAAGAAATTCAAGACGATGTACGGATGTGGGGGTTGCGTATATTGTTTGGAAGCGAAGATATAATTTGTACAGTACAACACAGCGAGTTGCAGACTTTCGGAGAGATAACTTCATAACAGGCATCATTCCAAGCATGGACTAATATTTAACACCATTTAAAAGCTATACGATAATGCAGGATAATCATTATTCATTTACGCTGACATTTTCTTTATCGATAGTGGCAGAGATCATTCATGAAATGACGGCCTCGCCATACGATCCACATCGCAATAGCTGCTCCCTAAGCATGCGCAGCTCGATTTTGTCCTAAATACCGGAAGGCGACGCGCGACGCGCGACGGAAAGCGCGACGTCGCGGGCGACGTCGTGGGCGACGTCGCGTTTAAAAAGGGCGACGTCGCGTCGCGTTGTATCTCTTAACATTATAAGAACGCGACGGGAAGGGCGACGGGATGGGCGACGTCGCGAGCGACGTCGTGGGCGACGTCGCCTATCGCGTCGTGTTGATTAAAGCGACGCGCGACGCGCGACGGGAAGGGCGACGTCGCGGGCGACGTCGTGGGCGACGTCGCGTTTAAAAAGGGCGACGTCGCGTCGCGTTGTATCTCTTAACATTATAAGAACGCGACGGGAAGGGCGACGGGAAGGGCGACGTCGCGGGCGACGTCGTGGGCGACGTCGCTCTTCCCGTCGCCTGCGACGCGCGACGCAAAAATGGCCGAAATGGAACACCATAGTTACTAGACCAGGTGCCTGCCTATCCACCGTGTGTTATCGATGTCCGATCCTACCTGGACCGTGTAGCCGTGAACTCTAGCCTTGATGATTCATCCTTGGAGCGGGGCCGCGGAGTGAGTCGCCGTGAGCGGGGTCGCTAAAGCCTGGGGGTGTATTCCTACGAGGGGTGCCGTCTGCTGCTGTGGTGAGCCGTGCAGTTGAATAGTCCTGCGGTGTTACAGAGAGACGGGCCGGTGCCGTAGAAGCCTTTGTACTGTGATAGTACTGTCGTGCCCAGGCCGTCCGCATCCATTGACAGTTATCAACGCTTGGAGGGGCTTAGTCGTGTAAGACGAGACACGACGACGACGAGAAGTCCATACCACCCGAGGGAGGAAGACCGGGGGAAGGAAGACACACGTCGGACATAACCACGGAGGGGCCTAGTCGTGTAAGACGAGACACGACGCAGTGTTCATCCATACGGGAGTGAACGAAGACCTGGGGAAGGAAGACAGGCGCTGGACCTTACCACGTGTATCTGGTGAAGGACGATAGACGCTCGATCCTACTGCAAAGCCCTGGGGAAGGAAGATAGAAGCTGGAGCCATCCATGAGAGAACCGGTCGTGACCAGACTGTGGCTGTGACCAGGCCTGCTCGCGAAATAGCTAGGGCTATCTATTTTGTATATATTTTCTATTGAACTTCGGTTAATGATAACTATAAGAGTACAGATAATTCATAGAGTAGGGATCTTCTTTGCAGGGATTGTACGCTACCACGATTTGAATCCTGTATACCTGCTCAAAGAATTATGTCAGTATTGCATTAATTTGCTTTGGTTGTCATTACAGGTCTTCCTTTCCAACCTCCTTGATCCAGACAAGGTGACAGGTTGAATCGAACTCCCTCGTTGGCCAGGATCAGTGCCCGAGTGCGTTCCCAGTAGCCTGACAGTTTGTCTTGGGGACCCTGCGCACTCTGTGGATCTGAAACATCCATTATCCCACGTATAGAAGTAGTAAAAACGTTTCAACTGGTGGCAGCGGTGGGATGGCCAACTTCTGGGAGACGGAGGAAAGGAGACCAAGCTGGGCGGATAGCATGGATCCGGACCAGACAACCATGAATATGGCTGGAGATTTCGGCGCCGAGTTACGACAACCAGGAGCCTGGGGCCAACCATCTGACGGAAGAGGAGCCCGACCGAAATTGTCCACGACGCCGAGTCCACGGCAACGACGTGAGACGGGAAGAGGCGTGGCTTCCGGACGATCAACTACCGCGACACTGGGTTACGAAAATCTTCTTGATTTGTCCACGCAGGAACTAGAATCGGTGCTGCTGGCACCACCGGCTGACCTGACGCCTCAACCTTCAACGGAGATGGCTACCGAAGATCGACTGAGGGTGCGTGAGCCAGAAGACGTACAGCCTGACGTTGATCTGAGACGAGAGGTAGAAGACCATCGTAGCGCCATCCACGTCTTGTGTACATCGATGACCTCCATGATGGGACAGATGTCGATGATACTGAGAAATCAGAGTGCCAGTGATGAAATGACTCAACCGAATGTTGAAGATTACAGTCATTCTGGGCCGGCCGGACTGGAACGGGGTCGAGACGGAGCCGCATCGGGGTCGAGGCGAGATGAATCACCGCCAAGAAGACGCCGGGACGAACCACCTTCAGTTTCATGGGACCATCCGTTACAGACGTCCACACCCATGGGGGAACCTAGACGGCCGAAGACGACAATGGTGAAGGCCGCTACTTACGATGGTACCACGCCATGGCGGGATTATTTGGCTCACTTCGGGCCCTGCGCCGTGATCAATGGATGGACCTACCAACAACAGGGTCAATACCTGGCCGTTGCTTTAAGGGGGTCAGCGCAACAGGTGTTAGCCAGCCTTAAGTCTGCACCAGGAAGTACCGACTACGACCGCTTGAAGGAAGCCTTGGAGAAGCGATTTGCCCCGCCTAATCAGGTGGATATGTACAAGGCACAGCTGAAGTCCAGACACCGCGTGGGGGACGAAGATCTTCCGGCCTTGGCTCAAGCACTAATCCGCCTGGCACAGCTGGCCTATCCCGACGCCGGAGACGATGTTCAGGATACCCTGGCCAAGGATCAGTTCCTGGACGCCATCGGTGATGAGCTGGGATTTCAAGTCTGGGAAACACGACCCAAGAACTTGGATGCGGCAGTGCATGCGGGCGTGGAACTGGAAGCATTTAAGAGATATCGTCGACATGAAACATGGGCAACAACCAGAGCTGTTCATGCCGAGAAAAAGATGGGAACGGAGACTCAGCATCTGGGAGAAATGAAGCAGTTACTGGAACAGATTCTGCGAGACACTGAATCACCGCGACAGCAACAACCACGACAATACCGGTCGAGATGGGGGCATAGGCGTGGCCGACAACGACCATACGGTAACCGAGACTGGACACCAAGGTGCTGGATATGCGGAAAACATGACCGCTATCGAGCGACTTGCCCTGAAATCCGTAGACGAGATGGTTCCCGACCGTCGGATCTACCAAAAACGTCTTTGGCGGCATCCACGTTTCAACTGGTGGTGGACGATACAAGAACTTTTCCTCACAGTTACAAGCCTGGTGATCAGGTTTGCTTGAGAGGGTCTTTTGTTGTGAAAGAAGCCCTGAATGATGTGACATATCGTGTCGCCGACGAGGCTGGTGGCATCCGTGTATTCCATCGTGATCTTTTGAAGCCCTTCCACCCCAGAGAGACGTCGGATCGTGAGACCGCGGAGTCTGCGGAGAAGGATGGTGATGTCGAATCTGAGAACGACCCGGAGCCCACGACGGTCTTTCCACGTCCGGTGGAGCACCCAGCCGCAGTGAGATCCCCAGCCCCTCGACAGACGAGGAGTGGACGGAGAACCCGGCGTCCTATGAGCTTGGCAGACTACGAGGTTGGGTTACCGCCTGGTTCCCCTGTTGAAGACGAGTCGCCTCATTCGGAAGAGCAGATGGCCTTGCCGGAGACGTGGAGTCCTCCACGAACGACTCGTGGACGTCGTGTTCAGCGACCGGGGCGCTTTAATGACTACGTTTTAGCTTGTCAGTGGACAGGAGATGCACGACCGTATGATCTTCGAGGGATAACCTGTGGTGCAGGGCCTACCTGCAGGTGCTCCGGGGGACGCCGAACACAGAATGGGCGATCCCGAGGCTTTACGGCCTCAGATGCATGATGCATGACTCCAGCAAGAGACAGCTGTGGCCTGCTGTGGACCTGATGTCCATTGCAGGTGACGACGACTTGGCCAGGAAGTCAAGAGGACCGTCGTCCTGTAATTTTGTTGTATATACGCTGTACATATGTTTCATTCTGCACACCCGTGCTACTGGTAGCGTGATGAGAGCCATGACGAGGGCGTCATGTTCTTCGAAGGCGGGGGTAGTGTAACGAAAGTGCAGAATGACAACGACCCCTTGGGATCCCCTTTAATAAATCACAGCTTCTGAATGATACGTGACTATGTGAAATCGAAAGTTACATTGTGTTTATGTGTGCGGTTCACTTACCTGATGGAATTCAACGCTGTAATTTTCCTAGAATGAACTATAATAATCCGGGAGACAGACAATGCCTCGAAATCCCGGTGAAGTTATCTCAAACGATCAGTCGGGACGGAGAAAGGGACCCTGGTGAGCTACTTGCTTCGCTGTAGATGACGTCAGTCAGGAATCCGGAAGTCGGTTTCAGTGAATATGCAGATTAGGGACAGTGAACTTTGCGGTCGTCGTGTGAATTAACTAGAGAGAGTTGGAAGCTGAGATTTACCAGTTACGTCAGTTATGAATTATGGTTTGTTCCTCCATAGCCATATTTATCCAGTGAAGTCCAGATAAACTGATCGCGAAGTGTGATTCTTTGACAATAAAGAGGGCGCTGGTATCTTCGACGTCTGTTTCTACCTTTATCCACAGAAGAGCGGTAGCCCTATATAAGCCGGACTCTCGCTGAAACGACAGAGACCAGCAGAAACATCGAGGTGAGAGCACACGCAAAATCTATTGGGGAGAAGAAATCCAATACATTGCCGGGCCGTGATCAGGTCGCCGAATTGGAGAAGTGCCGCCGCCGGGGTGCCGCCGCCGGGCCGCGACCAGGCCGCCGAATTGGAGAAGTGCCGCCGCCGAATCCTATAGCATCATTGCATACATTTACACACACTCACAATCACACGTCCGGGCTGTGTTTACTCTACTTCGATCTCTACCTATTTCAACCGTATCGCACAGTTGTTTGGGTATTGCGCTGGGAGTTAAGAGTATAGACACTTATCGTCAATGGTTATTCCTAATCTCTACTGTATGATAGTGCAGGCTCAGCTCTGGGAATTAACTAACGGCGTTAGTGTTGATAGCATGGCCATACCTTTATGGTATCGATTAAGCTGTATCCGGTAGGAGACGCTCGTCTCTGTGAAGAGGGTATAGCTAGGCAAATCATACACAGTTCCTACCTAAACAATTATTCATGCACACACGTACTTAAATACACAACGTACAGGTTGAAATATATTCATGCTAACACCCACAAGCTATAGGTTCGAGCCTATAGCTTGATAAATATACATCTACCCAGTCAATCGTACGATAAACGATTATCCATTCACGCCTCCATAAGCATAGTCTCTCACCACCCTGTACATATATTGAGTAATTCACGGCCAATGATAGATTACTACTGTCTGATACAGTAGTATATAAGGGGGAATCCTTGACCAGATGCCCATCTATTGCGGATGACCATGCAGTAGTATAGAGAGAGGGTTCAAGGGCCAGCTGACCATACAGTAGTATAGAAGGAGGGTTCCTATACCAGTTGACCATACAGTAGTATAGAAGGAGGGTGCCGATTCCAGGTGCCCATACAGTAGTATAGGAATAGGGTTACTAGACCAGGTGCCTGCCTATCCACCGTGTGTTATCGATGTCCGATCCTACGTGGACCGTGTAGCCGTGAACTCTAGCCTTGATGATTCATCCTTGGAGCGGGGCCGCGGAGTGAGTCGCCGTGAGCGGGGTCGCTAAAGCCTGGGGGTGTATTCCTACGAGGGGTGCCGTCTGCTGCTGTGGTGAGCCGTGCAGTTGAATAGTCCTGCGGTGTTACAGAGAGACGGGCCGGTGCCGTAGAAGCCTTTGTACTGTGATAGTACTGTCGTTCCCAGGCCGTCCGCATCCATTGACGGTTATCAACGCTTGGAGGGGCCTAGTCGTGTAAGACGAGACACGACGACGACGAGAAGTCCATACCACCCGAGGGAAGAAGACCGGGGGAAGGAAGACACACGTCGGACATAACCACGGAGGGGCCTAGTCGTGTAAGACGAGACACGACGCAGTGTTCATCCATACGGGAGTGAACGAAGACCTGGGGAAGGAAGACAGACGCTGGACCTTACCACGTATATCTGGGGAAGGACGATAGACGCTCGATCCTACTGCAAAGCCCTGGGGAAGGAAGATAGAAGCTGGACCCATCCATGAGAGAACCGGTCGTGACCAGACTGTGGCTGTGACCAGGCCTGCTCGCGAAATAGCTAGGGCTATCTATTTTATATATATTTTCTATTGAACTTCGGTTAATGATAACTATAAGAGTACAGATAATTCATAGAGTAGGGATCTTCTTTGCAGGGATTGTACGCTACCACGTTTTGAATCCTGTATACCTGCTCAAAGAATTATATGTCAGTATTGCATTAATTTGCTTTGGTTGTCATTACAGGTCTTCCTTTCCAACCTCCTTGATCCAGACAAGGCGACAGGTTGAATCGAACTCCCTCGTTGGCCAGGATCAGTGCCCGAGTGCGTTCCCAGTAGCCTGACAGTTTGTCTTGGGGACCCTGCGCACTCTGTGGATCTGAAACATCCATTATCCCACGTATAGAAGTAGTAAAAACGTTTCACATGCATAAAATTAGATAAATACAGAAAAAACTTGAACATATCAGACCTGAAACTATACACGAACATTTAAAACACTGAAACCTGAATACTCTATTAGAGGGAAGTTTCAGACCTCTTTCTTGTCGTGTAATGTGTTAGCAAGACACTGAGCCGATCAATTTCTTCAGCATCCCTATATGTATCTGGTTGACCCTTCGGATCTAATATTTGACCCCTAAAAAACAGCATGCTAATATTTGGTCTACGAAAGAATGTGGAGTAAATTTTACACGAAAAAGGGCTGCTTTTAGCGATGTCCGCTTTTTCGTGGAATTCATGAGATGACGATTCCAGCTAAGACTACGGGCACCCTAAATACAGACCGGTACAGACCAATACAGACCGATACTTATAAAGGATAGACCGATGCTAAAAACATACAGACCGATACCTATGTATCACGACTTTTAGAATACATAATTGGTACTTTGTGGGATTTTCTCACAAAAAACGATTGTTCATAGCGCAAAACGGTATCGCAATTAGCTGCGCCCGTTACGTTAGGAAGCGTGTCGCACGGCCGAATCGCACGGTCAATTCGCCCGCCAGACTCGCCTAGCACACCCACCCGACT
>JAVTVY010047930.1:0-22697 GCA_036873755.1 Hanleya hanleyi
AATCAGGTTTAGATTGGCCCATTTTTTTAGTTCACCAGGTCAAACTCCTTAGTTTACCAAAATTGCGTATTGCCACCATATCTTGAGAATGATAATGCTTACCAACTCCAAACTTACATCACACATGCATAGAGTCACAGAGCAGGAGCATATAAAAGTTTTTTCATGATAAATCAGGCCTTGCATTCTGATTATCGTACTTGGCTGATTGAAAGGCCTGGTTAAGACTGCTCACGGGGCTGATTTTTTCACAACGGGGCTGATTTCAATTTAAAAGCATATCCACAGTAACCTTTTACTGGGCTGGTGTATTGTCCCCGTGAGTAATATTCACAGGGCCTGGGCTGATCAGTCCTGTCAAAAGCAAGGCCTGGTAAATATCAACACGAGCAGTATGACTAACGTCACAGGACCTACGAAGTAGGGTGAGGAAGATGACTTGGGGGTGCAAGCGTAATGTTATAGGTCACCTAAGTAGGTCAAATTTTCATCAAAAGTAGGTCAGCTCAGAACTTGCTGGTAACAGTCCCCTAATGCACGTTCATGCCAAAAATCAAGGTGCTAATGTCAACGATTCTCCTTATTTTGCCGACGAAAGGATTCGGATGGACTGACTGACTCATTACCGGACAATTTGCAAATGAGAGCCTACTTCGTAGGAATTTATCACCACTTGCTTGTTGCATGAATATACCATAATATATTTCAAGAATGACTATGGACTTATGTTATGGACTTATGTTATGGACTTATGTCGCACATGCATGTGGTCATAGAGAAAGAAACCTAGTGAAAATCTCTGAGATTGACCTATTTTTTTCTGCCTCAGTGAACGAGTCAATTTTGGTTGGCACATGTCACCAACTGGGTGAGATTGACCCATTTTTTTTCGGGTCACCCATTGCTTGTCACCAATTTTTGTTCCTATTCAATGAGGTCCAACTTGAATACATTTAAGGCCAAGGGGTTCTTAGCACTGTATGCGGTTCATTTTATAAATATTGGAAATAATTTGCACAAAATGGCAAATCATGGATAAATAATCACAAGCTTTCATATGCATTCATGCAACATTTTATTTGGTGTCTACGCACTTTGTATACAAGTTCATTATGTTACTGGTTGAACATGGTGAATTGTTCAGATTACTATATTTAGTTGTTTATCAAATTGTGAAAATTTGCAGACGAGCTATATCAGAGTAAGAAAGAGTATATTTGTTTTGAAAATAATCTACCAGCGAAGGCATTTGTTGATAGGATGGGCAATCCTGAGGACAACTGTTAAAGGTGAAATGCAAAGGTTTTTTTGATTTTCGCTTTTCGCTTTTATAATTTATATACTAGACAATGATAGATTTAACAGAAATATCAGTTTGTCTACTTTTTTGGTCTCATTTGCAATATTTTGTCTTCTGGCATGGCAAAAATTAAGCTTCTAGGAATGAACTGGCTTTGGGATTCCAAGCCCATTGCTTATCTTTTCTTCATCGTGACATCACATCCGACCAGCCGCCTGAAGACGGAACATTACAGAGCAATAGTTAGGCCAGGTGGTCTGGCAGATAATTTATGTGGATTTCAATATTTGAATTTGGCCGGGCTTGAGATCCCAACTTGGGATCTCGTGGGAGACCAGATGAAGTACTTCAAATAAAACCAAACTAAGTAGATAAAGTGATACTCTGACTATCAATTAATTTGCATTTTAACTTTAAGATACATGTTTTGGTATGGAATAATTGTTTAAGGTTTTGTTATGGTTTAGTTTTTAAGATTCTCTCATTGTTGTAACATCCAAAACTGTCAGTGTGACAACCTCTGACTGCATTGTGTCAAAGAACGTGCATTCAGTCTTTATTGATTTTGATGGCGACCAATCAGATCACATGGTATTGTGTCAGGGTCATTTAAAATATTGTCCCTATACCAGCGAAGACTGTCAATCGATATTTAAATTGAAATCTCTGCGCGCCCCATGGGGCTTCCAGGGATTGACCTGGGATGGCATTGTGCACACTGCAGGTCATGGTAAGAATAAGTCTCAGCTCCTCGGACAGCTTGTCGTAAGAGGCGACTAACTGAGGCACCTGTGGGGTTCCCGGGTGTGAAAAGGAATAGAACTCAACGTCGTGATATGACTGAAATATAGTTGAGAGCGACGTTAACTCATATTCACTCACTCACTCACCCTGAAGTCTCCACGCTATTTCCAACCAATGGTCAGACCATTAACATACCGACCAATCACGTGTAAGTTTATTTCACTGCGATATGTGTCTGGGAAACTGTGTAGCATGGTATAAGGCCCATGGAATAACTGATGCTTGTACAAAAGCATGTGAGCTGATTGGATCGAGATATTGAGCGCATATCTGCATACGAAAAAGATGGAAAATACATCCAGCATATATTGTAGAAGAATGCTAATTGACAAAAGCACACAGTAGATCTTGTTCAGCTGTGGCATTCTGAGCTCACTGCGCTCCATTTAGTAACAGATGACACTGATTGGCTGAGAGTCATGCACATAAAAACTGCATGCTGTGTTTTTTAATATCAATGCAATCAGAGGTTATATCTGACAGCAGAAGATATACAAACTGATCCCATGAGAATGGTAATTTACATCAAGTCGTGTTATAATTGATTCACAAAATGTGTAGTTTTTAAATTCAATTAATTAACTTTAGAGTATGACTTTTCTCCGTACAATACATGTATGTCTATATTGTAGAACAGCTGGCTAAATGAAGCATATGTATAGATGGGTGAAGATTTTATTGCTGCACTTCCTTCAATGGAATTAATGGAGCACTGGTAAGGTCCACTAAAAAAAATTGATTTATCATCCTTTCTTGAAAAAAGAAAAAATTATCAGGGAGGGCGCATTTCATTTGTATTTTTTAACGATTGAATCAAGGGTAATATAGCACTCGCGTTCTCGTTAGTTTTCATTCCGATCATACATACACCCGCACTCTCAGAAATTACTGTTCTCATCATCGCAGAGACTGCAAAGCAAACCTGAGGAATGAGATTTGATATTTTGGCAATTAAAAAAACATTTGAGAAAAATTTTGTGTGCATATATATGCTGGCATAAATATTTGATGCACATGAAGACGATAAACAATCAATTTTTTTAGTGGGCCTAAATGGTTTACCAGTAGTCTGTCTCTACCAACAGTAATTATCTCTTGATATTCACCGTTTCACATTGGATATGTAGGTACATTCTTACACATTTATTGTATTTTTTATACCCCTTCCCCCCATACACCCACACACTCGAAATGTACCCAGCTTATGTTAAGCAAAATCATTTATGGTTTAAAATTAAACTTGTGTTATGGGAAACTGTTATTATTGAAAAAAGATATTCAGTTCGTCTAAGAAATTGGTTGATGCTCAATAGATTCTTTTATAAATTTTTTTTACAACTATATACATGATGTATGGTGAATATGTAGTTTGCAAATGGATTCGTCATCCAAGATGTAGCCATGATGAATATTCCAATAGTCTTGCTTGACCTGTACATTATTTCATGCGAGGGAACAACTGCATGTGCTGTATTTTGCTATATGCTAAAATGAATGATACACTCTGCACTCATGTAACCAGTTTGTGTATTCCATCTGTATGGCGAAGATTATCCGTGTCGGGATCATATTGCATATTCACTTGACATCTTTTCTCTGTCCTGTTAGCCGGACTCTTGTGGATGCGAGAACCTTAAGTTGACCAGCCAGAATGACCAATCACATTCACAGACGGCTACCGGGTTCATACTTCATGTAATAATCACGAGACAATGCATACAATAGCCAAGTCTGGGGACAACAATATATCTAGACTTGAGCCTTTTCAGCTGCACAAAGACTCAGACAATAGCTTCCTGCATGAAGTATCTACCATAGACTGGAATATGGAAATCATTTTCCACTGGTCATCTAGCTCAGGTTTCAATGTGACAGATTATATGGTTGCAAAGTATCAAGTATTAGAAAACTTGATCAACAAGGCAGGTTACGGTAATTCCCCTAATAATTCGATCACCGGAAGTGCAGCAAAAATGGCATATATCTGGCAATATTCTATATGGCACCAGCTACAAAGTGTCAAATTTTGTCAATTTATGACTTCTCTTCAATTTGAATGAAGAATGGGAATGTTACTTTTTCTCTTTATTCGAATAACAGAGTTGAAAAGTGAGCTTCCTGTGATTGAATTATTAGGGGAATTACCGTACTATAGTTGGATGGGTGAATTCTGAACCGAAGGAGCCATCGATTTTTGGGGGATTACGACATGTATGGTTTCATTCTGTTGTGAAATAAATAGTACATGTAGCTTAAAGTGCTATAATTTAATATTCCTTATAAAATTATATTAACTCATCAGGTGAAAAGTATTATATTTGGTAAAATAATGTAAAGCCAGTCGCTGATTTATTTTGGAATACAGTTGTAGAATTGTGTGTTACTGGACCACACTGTTGTAGAATTGTGTATGACTGGGCCATACAGTTGTAGAATTGTGTGTGACTGGAACATGGAGTTGTAGAATTGTGTGTGACCGGACCATACAGCTGTAGAATTGTGTGTGATTGGACCATGCAGCTGTAGAATTGTGTGTGACTGGACTATACAGTTGTAGAATTGTGTGTGCCTCGTCCATACAGTTGTGTGACTGGTCCATACAGTTGTGGAATTGTGTGTGACTGGTCCGTACAGTTGTAGAATTGTGTGACTGGTCCATACATTTTTAGAATTGTGTGTGACTGGTCCATAGTTGTAGAATTGCGTGTGACTGGTCCATATAGTTGTGGAATTGTGTGTGACTGGTCCATACAGTTGTGGAATTGTGTGTGACTGGTCCATACAGTTCTAGAATTGTGTGACTGGACCATACATTTGTAGAATTGTGTGTGACTGGTCCATAGTTGTAGAATTGCGTGTGACTGGTCCATATAGTTGTGGAATTGTGTGTGACTGGTCCATACAGTTGTGGAATTGTGTGTGACTGGACAATACAGTTGTAGAATTGTGTGTGACTGATCCATACAGTTGTGGAATTGTGTGTGACTGGACCATACAGTTGTAGAATTGTGTGTGACTGGTCCATACAGTTGTGGAACTGTGTGTGACTGGACCATACAGTTGTAGAATTGTGTGTGACTGGTCCATACAGTTGTGGAACTGTGTGTGACTGAAACATACAGTTGTAGAATTGTGTGTGACTGGTCCATACAGTTGTGTGACTGATCCATACAGTTGTGGAATTGTGTGTGACTGGACCATACAGTTGTAGAATTGTGTGTGCCTGGTCCATACAGTTGTGTGACTGGTCCATACAGTTGTGGAATTGTGTGTGACTGGTCCATACAGTTGTAGAATTGTGTGTGACTGGACCATACAGTTGTGGAATTGTGTGTGACTGGTCCATAGTTGTAGAATTGAGTGTGACTGCATGGTCCATACAGTTGTGGAATTGTGTATGACTGGTCCATACAGTTGTGGAATTGTGTGTGACTGGACCATACAGTTGTAGAATTGTGTGACTGGACCATACAGTTGTAGAATTGTGTGTGACCGGACCGTGATGTGTGAATGGACCATAAAGTTGAATAATTGTTAAGAAATGGACATGTATCAATCAGTTAAATTGAAATGTTTTCAAAGTTTACTTCCAATGGACTGAAGACAGACCTAGAATCAGGTTTGTGAAATAGTTTACATACGATAAAAGCTACTGATATTCAACTCAGGGTCAGCGACTCTAAAATCATGGGTCAAACCCAAAAACACCAGGTACCTACTTAATAAATTGGATCCCCAATTAATTAGCCCCACCGTAATCCCAGAAGTACCGCACATTACCACACATTCATGCTAGGCGGGAGACTGAAGGGCAGGTTCACGCACATGTGTTTATCACGAGAACCAGCAACGCCGGGATATTTTGTCCGAGTGTTGATTCCACAGTTCAAGAAATTCACTCAATAAATGTTGTTAGAATTATTCTAAGTAAGCGTCCGATGATAGCGGCTCTCATGAAAGAACGCTTGTGCATGAACTTGCCCTTCAGTCTCGCGCCTGTCATGAATATGCGGTAAAATGCGGTACTTTTGGGATTACAATGAGGCTTATTCAAGAGAAATCGAAAGTGAATGTTCTCAAAATAGGTTGTTTTTCATTTTATAGACTTTCTATCCTCATTTCCAGTAAATTTCATCGCCCCAGGTGGGAAGTGCTTTTATTGTAATAATAGTGCTGTTTTATTTGATGATTTCAAATCCAGATTAATCGTGGGATGTAGAATAGTGTAATTTCAATATAGCCTGTACATGATTGTATATTTAATGATTCATGATACTTTGTCAGAAACAGAAAGTTGATGTAATAGTACAGGCAAATGCCAATGTGAGAACTAAAATCATTGTTCAAATCTTTTCTTAAATTTAGCCTTAAAACTCCTCTAATTCTGCAGGCCCTCGGCGGCCGAGTGATCTAAGGCGCTTCGCTGGTGACCGCTAGCCTCACACCGCTGGACCGGCATGGGATCGAGCCCAGCTGGTCCACGTGTGAAAGTTTGTCAGTTACTTGCCGATGGGCGGTGGTTCTCTCCAGGTACTCCGGCTTCCTCCGCCAACCAAACTGACTCACCATATGAGTGAAACAACCTTGAGTTTGACGTTAAGCCAAATCCCCCTCTAATTCTGATCATGAAGATTTTGGCATTGTGTGCATTCCACCAACTGCTATAATGTCCATTGGAAGACTTTGTTTTACATATTTTCCATGTAATGTAATAATTACATTATGCTGTTAAAATTGTTTCAATAAATGGCAAATCAAAGCCAGATTTAATAACCCGAGTTCATCTTTTCCAAGTTCAGTTTTTCACTATTGTTAGAGGTTGAAGGCCCATTTCCACAGCACGCGTCAAGACGTGCAAACGACATCAACGCGTTATTGGCACATTTCCACAGCAGGCATCTTCACGACATGCTGCAGTGAAGTCATGTTGAAATAGCCCTGATTTTAATTTTGTTGAGCGTAAAAAAATGTGGTTCTGATGTCACCGCGACAGGACGCTTGCTGTGAGTATGGCACCATTGAATAACAGGACTATTTTTCAGATGTGGTTGTCGCTGTCAAAAAGCATGCTGTGGAAATCGGTCTGAAGGTGTGTCTGAAGACCGAATGTGCCATGTAAGCAAAACTTTACGAAAAAGATCACATTACTCGAAATCGTGCACAATTGGCTTTCACGATGTAACCATACCAACATCAGCCACTTCTTCGAGGTCAGAGGTAGAAAAATCTGCTTAGGGGCCATTCAAGTATTACATATGCAACAAGAGCCCAAAGGGCTTCAATATACGCCCGTATATCTGGAATTACATTGGTCCAAATTTCGAGGTTGTTTAATCGCCTTGATTCCAATTGGTAGCTAGCAATCCGGAAAAAGGTCTACAATTTTGTGCTGAGAATGTAACATATCACATCTAAAATTGAATGATAAACTAAAATGAGCTTAACTCTTCGAAACTAGGTGACCTTGGAGCAAGAACCGAGAGCTCACATATATAAAAATGAAATCGACAATAGTCCAACACAAGAAAATAATACTTTTCCTGCACATGGATTTCTTTCAGACGAGAGAATTTTTCATGAAGGAAGAAGAAAGTGATGAAGTAAACCTTTGTTCTTGAGTTGATAAACGGGTATGAAGTTCATAAAGGACCCCTCTCCACGTTAAACTAGTCAATGTATGGTTTTTATTTCACAACAGTTTAACTAAATGTAGCTGTTTCAAACACGGCAGGCAACTCCACAGGACAAATGCCATATACATGTAGGGGAGAGAACTCTGAATATTCCAACCTAACATATATAGTCAGCTAAACTTAGATTCAATTCTGGGGGACTGTGACCTTGACATTTGACAAATTGATGTATGTCTCCTCTTCGCCATGTGAGTAAGGTATCTGATACCATTCCATACCTTGAAACTAGAGATATCGCATGGATGAATGGACAGAATGCAACATCGCATTACATGACCGTCTTCAACAGGCATATGAAAATGTGACTTAATGATTTCCTGATTTTGGGGTCACAGTGACCTTGACCTAAACTTTGGTGCATGACACATCGTCTTCCGTCAATGTATCAATGGACACAAAAAAATCACGATTTTTAATAATTTCATGATTTTGGGGGTCACCGTGACCTTGATATTCGGACTTGACCTACATTTTGGTACGTGACACATCATGTCCCCGTAATGTATCTACTGACACAAAAAAAAAAGTACTTTTCAAAGATTTCTTGATTCTAGAGTCACAGTGACCTTGACCTAAATTTTGGTACATGACAAACCATCTCTCCGTAATTTTTTAACGGACACAAAAAATCAAGATTTTTAACAATTTCACGATTTTGGGGTCACAGTGACCTTGACATTTGACCTTGACCTACATTTTAATATGTGACACATTGAGTCCCCCTAATGTATCTACGGCCACAAAAAAATGTTATTTTTAATAATTTCCTGATTTTTGGGTCACAATGACCTTTGACCTTCACCTATATTTTGATATGCAACACTTCATTTCTCCCTACTGAATCCACTCACAAAAAATTTGAAATTTATGATTTCCTGATTTTTCATTCACACTGACCTTTGACCTCTGACCTCGACCTACATTTGGCATGCAACACATCGTTTCCCCCTAGGGCATCCACTCGCCAAAAATTAGAACTGTAGATGGAAAACTATCAATGATTTCCTGATTTTTAGGCAACAGTGACCTTTGACCTCTGACCTCGACCTGAATTTCGGTACGCGACATCGTCTCCATCTGATGTATCCATTCACAAAAAATTGCAACTGTGGATAGAAAACATCCAGAGATATAGACCGGACACGAACACTTCACTGATTTCCTGTTTTTCCGGCCAGTGACCTTTGACCTCTGACCGCGACCTTCATTTTTGTACGCGACACATCGTCTCTCCGTAGGGTATCCACTCACCCAAAATTGGAACTGTAAATAGAAAATTGTTCCAGATATAGACCGGACACGGGGGACGGACAGACGGATGGACGGACAGACGGACGGAAACCGCCATCACATAATACGTCCGCCTTTTTGGCGGGCGTATAAAAATTGGAGTTTTTTTCCCCCATCCCCCTCTCATACACAAAATTTAACTCGTGTACATGAGAAAAAAATTCTGATTTTTAGAAACAAGGCTCGCTGCCTTTGTAATACTTGAATGCTCTCTTATGGTGTTAAAGAATATGTAGATTGGCTATTTCAACCAAGAGTGTGTACAGAAGTCTACAATATCCATGGTGAAGATGCCTACAGGCAGAAGAGACAGCAATTAAAACTCTTGATTCTATACAGAAAATAAGATGACTTTATTGCTTTCTCATGTTCAATTACACAAGGAATTAATTAATTATATAAGAAGTTCATAATATACTGTATTTTATGAACTTCTGGTTATATATATATTCAAATGTCAGTACAGTTGATAGGGGGACGATCATCAGTTTACAAGGTATAGGAAAATATGCAGACTCTTGTAAAGCTGGTAATTAAGCTACCATATTTATTCTATGGGCGTCTCGGTTAAAACTCAAGATCCCAACAATAAAGCTATTATGGGCCTTGGGACATCATGGCCTGGGGGACCATATGTCCCAGTCAGGTGCATAGTTGTACCACGGAAATAACAAATCCATAGCATTATACGACAGCATGACCACCAACTCTGGGATTCCATCAAGTTCACATCTAATTCAGGTATTTAATTCACATGTGTAATTCGGATATTTAATTCACCTGTTTATCTGAACAGTACTGACAAAAATATCCTACTTCAGGATTATATATAATTGTAGGGAAAAGATTTCGTAGCATTACGTACAAGTACATGATCGATTGAGGATGCTAAATTACTCGGAGAGGAAATCATTCTATTTTTTATCAGAGACCTTCGGAATTAGTGTACATAGCCATTATCTATGTGCAGGGGTGACCCAACCTTATTTGCCCAATAACTATTATGCAGTTATTTTCATTCACCAGTACATATAAAAACATGAACATTTTAAAAACTATGTTAAATCCGCCATATTCAATAAATTCTAACCAGTTTACCTAAACATTATATATATATATATAGTTCATAACAAACGAGATTGTCAACAATATAAAACTGTACACGTTCCTGAATCACAATGAACAATGAAGGGAGAACCCGTACCGTCAAATTTTACCATCTTGAAAAAGTCAAAGAAATCCGCAACTAAACCAGACGGTGTGAGGAAATCGGTCAATAAAGGGAGTCGATAGTGAGAAATTTGAGAGAAATAACAAAATACCTATCTGTGCCATGATGTGATATTTACAGAAAATTCGAATCCAGAAACTTGCAAAAATTTCATGAAAAAGTCAAAGCCTCAAAGTCAATTTTAGCTGTTTAAACTACACTATTTGGTTTGGTCTACGAAACAAGTGAACCGAATGTTTATATATGGTGTACATGTCTACATGGAATGGTCTTCAAAGATTACAGTATATCCTCTAAAAATTCAATCACCCTAATTTTGTGGATCAATTAAATCAGTCATTCTAATAAATTTGATCACCCCTAAAATAATTTTTTTTTAAAAATAAAATAAAAAAATTGAAGAAATACTGGATCAGCCGTATGATTTCGAACTTTGGTCAACTTCCTGCTCTAATAAATTTCGTCACTCCCCTGTCTTTGGTGAGAAATTCCACTTCCTGTGATCAAATTATTAGAGGATCCTCCGTAGCTGAGGTAGGCCCTATTATCATGATTCTAGGTCAACAGAACTGTAGTACTGCGAATACAGATACCTTGGTAAACCGACCAACCTCTACATACCAGCATTATTCAAGGTCCCAATACTTAAACTTAAAGGTGAAATTGCAAAGGTTTTTAAATTCTCCGTTTGACATTTAATAAAGGTTGAATAATGTAGAAATACCAGTATAACTACTTCACTTGGATTAATTTGAATTATCTGGTCTGCTAGGATCTTTTTAAAAGTTCGTATCCCCAGCCCAGCTGACTTCAGATTTGCAAAACGTCATTGCTTATCTTTCCTTGACTGTGACGTCACGTCAGACCAGCAGCCCACAGAATGAACATTACAGGTAGTGACGTTCGGCCAGGTGGTCTGATGTGACGTCACAAATCAGCGTCAAATAAGGACAGATAAGCGATGCCGATTTCATTTCTAAAATCGGCCGGGCTTGAGATACCAACTTTGAAGCACTTTTCAAAGGCTACCACGAGACAATGCTTAAAATAAAACCAAACGAAGTAGATAGGCTGCTATTTCCATCATTAACTAGCCGATGGAGAATATAAAAAGGGAAATACGAAAATCTTTGCATTTCACCTTTAAAAGCTTCATAATACAATTATGGTCTTGATTTTTTGTCAAAATTTACAGATCCGTAACAGATTCTCGCTATATAACTCTATGGGAATCCACAGAAATCCAAAACTAACATTTCTACAGAGATCGCTGAAATTTTATGAGAATATGGTGGATTCCTGTGAATCATTCAGCTCGAGTGCTGACGAGAATTAGATTCCCATGGAAAAACATGCCCTGCCAGCCCAATGTAAGTAGACACGTGCTATTATGGAATTAAAATTATACAATACAGTAGGAAATCTGTCATGGTTTAACAAGACTATGGATGTGATTATGCATTCTGTGTGTAGAAGATTTGTAACAGAAAGATTTCAAAATGACAGGAACATGGAGATATAATTTCAGAATAACACTGCCCAAAATACCCTACTTATTTAAGATAATGCCCTCAAATTTTCTTGAAAGAAGATAATTTTACTCAAAATAAGTTAAATTTTAAGAAAATTTTTAAGATTTCTTTTCTTTTTTAAGTAAAATTTGGAGTGGGCTTTTTGTTAAAAAAATCCTGTTTTTAAGAAAACTTCTTAATTTTTTCTTGTTTAAGTGAAATATACTTACCCCACTCCAAATTTTACTTAAACAAGAAAAAAATCGTAAAATTTTCTTAAAATTTAACTTATTTCGAGTAAAATTATCTTATTTCAAGAAAATTTGAGGGCATTATCTTAAATAAGTAGGGTATTTTTGGCAGTGAACATGAAAATATATTAATACATATATATGTTTCTTTTAACAAGAAAACAAAGTTATCTAAATAATTTTAATGTAATCATGGTAACCAACAACATTTACGGACATCTAAAAAAACCTGGAGATCAAGATAAAAGCATTTTGCCCAGACTTTCAACAAATAATGTCCAACATATTAAACTATTTATAGCGAAACGTGTGAATACGGATATCTTGATAAACCGAACAACCTCAAAATATCGACATTATTTTGGGTCCCAATACTTAATTTAAGGTATTTTGAACCCCAATCCTGTCAAAATCAACACTATAAACTGGCCCCAAGCATGGTTGGTCTACAAACGTTTCACTGCATTTCATCTGCACTACACCAAGAACAAATTTAAATTTTTCATGTCATATCATGAGCGACTTCTGGGATAATGCCCAACTTTGCATATATCTGTGACTAGGTCATGGCAAAAACTGTTCTGTATATATGATATAGTGAAATGGTAATATACTTTTATTATGTCCACAAAAAAAACACTTCAATTTTTAGTTTGGAAGCATCGTTAGTCATCTTTTTCTAAAACCAAGTTTAAATCATACAGTTTAGATAATCAATATTCAATTGTAAATTACTAACTTCATATGCTAATGTCAATAAATCAGCTTTTGTTTGAATAAGTGTTTCCAGAAGATCTCAAAATATTTCCAGGCATTAGCCGAGTGTTTTCACTAACATGTTTATGGCTTGATTGTATCTGAAATGTAAACTCAATTCAGTAGAATTATTTGTTTTTGCAATTATAATTTCCCATAAATAGGGTAATCATCATAGAAAAATATGTATTGGTGTATTATTGATGCGAATTTTGAGGCAGTACAGGGCAGAAATAACATAACTTTGAACGCGATTCCCTTGTGTGCAAATCGCGATTGCAATTGCTATAATGTATTTGTAGCAACGAAGATGTCTTAAGTCGTAATCAAAACGCGCACACTTTTGTGACCACAAGTATTCACTCTTGTTTTGATTCTTCTCTACTCGTGTTCAAGTTATTTCTGCCCTGTACTGTACAACAGAAATTTAAGGTCCTTAGATAGTGCATGGAAATTCAACCAAAATGACCCCTAATTCACATCGCTGTTGACGGTCCTGAAATTATCCACACTATGCCTGCGCAAGATGTTATGCACAGTGAAACCTGTGAATACGGACACCTGGGTAAACTGACTAACCTCTAAATACTGACAATCCATCATCTCAATACTTAAATTAAGTATTTTGAACCTTGATAAATCAGAACCCTGTTAAACTGACACTATAATCTGGTCCCAGGCATGGTCGGTTTAAACCGGTTTCACTGTAATTAGGGAAAGATACGGTACCAATGAGAAAATCAAAAGAAAACAGCTTTATGTGATAAACTAACTACAATAAAAAAGCATGCGATCCAGACATGGTATTTACTCCTTCATGTAACCTGACACGAAACGTGATAGGCCATCACATTAGATAATCTATTATAAAATATGAAATATGAATACAGTATTTCTACTCACATACATACATAAAATACATACACACATACACGTAAATATACACCTATCTACATGTATATATATTATACTTCTGGTAAAAGAAATGAAAGTTATTTCCAGTTGAATTGCACAGCATAAAACCAATTATGTATGGTACCAAACATGTCCAACAATCAACATTACGAAATACAATGTACAAATCGGGGAATTTAATAAGTGGTATAATGACTATTCATGGCTGAACGCTTGGTGACAGAAGAAAATATTTCATTCCTAGAAATGTTTCAGATATTTCCTAATGAGGAAATGTTTCAGCTGTATCTTAATCAGGAACTTTTTCCAATGAGAAAATGTTACAGCTATTTTCCGAAGAGAAAATTTTCCAGCAATTTTCCAATGAAAAAATATTTCAGCTCTATTCCAGTCAGGAGATCTTTTGGCTGTATTCGACTGAGGAAATGTTTCAGTTCTATTCTAAAGGCAATAAAAATAAAATATTTATCCATCGTCTTAGCAGGAATATAGTATTGCGTAAGTTTCATTTTAGATTTTCACAATTTGGTTATAAAATAAGAAATATTATTTTCTTTATAGCAATGCCTGTAAATGTGAGCACTAGGATATGATAACTTAAAGAACAATTGACTAGGAAATGAGCTTTAAACATGAAAACGGACTCATTTTCCTACTAATTCAATGATACAGGATGGATACACAAACACAGTATATCCACCAATAGTGGCGACCCCCCTATTTCTTTCCATGGTGTGTGTATCTGATTATAGCCGCTGACTGAATACTATAAGTTTGAGCACATTCTCACTGCTAAAGTTGAACGTGATCTACACCCTTAAAATCATCAGGATTTATACGGTCTAGTCAGGGGAATGAACGAACATGTATAACAACAGAATGGTATGACCACATACAAATGAGTGTATAGTATAAATATTGAGCTATAAGCTATTTTTCAAAATGAGAAATCGACCCAGTCAATGGGTTACCTCCCCTTGGCACAAATAAAGTTTATACATAATATGTTCCGACATTTTAAACTGTACAGATTTCATATAATTTATGTATAATACAATGTAAACATCAATTATGCCATACTTATAAACAATTGAAATGGTCTCTCTGAAGTAGTATATTTATATATATATATATATATAATATTAAGAAAAAATGTTGCTTTCCTGTACAATTTATTTACACGGCTATGTACAAGGTCAGGGATTATGCAAGTATATTAATATGGCAACTGTTCATCAGTGGGACAGTTCCGCAGGGTTCTAATGTGGGGTCCACGGAGACCACATGGCCAGGATTCCAGATGTGCAGGTCCATGGGGCTCCAGAAGTGGGGTTCCCACAACTCCAGAATTGTTAAACATAGATTGATCGGTTGGCTGATTCTTCCACAGTTACGCTCTGCATTCGCTTCATGCCCGTCAGTTTGACGGGATCACCGTTAGTTTCGTTGTAATTTTTCTCATCCAAGTCGACGCGTTTCCTCATGTTGAGTCCACTGGTGATGAGCTCACCGAAGCCCTCCTGGTGCGAGAAGGCGTACCCTGACCGTAGGGAGCGCGTGCTGCGCCGCATCGATGACTGGCGCCGCGTTATGAAGTCTCTGGATTTTGACTTGGACTTGTGGAAGCGCTGCCGCATGCGAACCCTGTCCGTGAGAGAGGGTGTGATGTTGGTGGTATAGAATCGGAGGGCGACCACGGGCACGATGAGGACAACACACGTAAGTAGGAGACTGAACCAGAACGTGGCTGTCGAGAAGACGGCGATGGCTGTCCCCATGTATGTGTAACCGATCTGGTCATAGTAAAAGACGAGCGAGAACGCAAAGTAGAAGAGAATGCTCATCCAGATGACGAAATGGTTGAAGCCCGTCCAATAGGATGTGTCCAGGGCACACTGAAAGATACAAGAGCAGAATACTTTGGAAGAATTTTTAAAGTGAACGTAAAGGCTGCGACAACACACGCACTGCGTGGAAGAACTATATTAAAAGTATCATTTGGCAGCAACAAATATTTTTTGTGATTTTTTCCCTTCCAAACAAAAAATTCCAAACACGGGAATTATTGACTGATGCAACGAGCGACTGAGTCGGCCATAACAGTTTATTCATTAGCCTTGCGCCAATGAAAACGCTTGTACGGAGCACGTGATATTTTCCTGTGACGTAGTATCACTTTGTTTTGGCATCGCTGTAGCACGAATTGTAATTGCGGTGGTGGAGAGCTCGGCTGTTTCAAGCATGTTTTGATTGTGTTGCGTGTCTCCAGCAAGTGTTTACTGACCTGAAACGTTCGATGAACTACTCACTACTTTCGTCGACATCGGAGCGTTTTGGTTCAAACTGGTAACCCTGTAAACCTTCATTTGTCCCTTCGTCAGAACTTGAAGTCAGGCTAGCCTCCTCGTGCGTCGCTATGTTTACATGCTTTCTGCGATTTCTAACTCCACGAAGTAAATTAACAGCTCTGAAGTGATACGACGTCACTGCTCTGAGTGAGATAGCCAGCATGGCGGCAGCCGGGGAACAATAATACAACGGAGATAATTTCGTTCGTACTCGGTGCAAAACAATCCCCAAAAATATTTGTTGCTGCTATTTCAGTATTTCAATGTAGCTCTTTCCCACAGAGTGCATGTTGCCTCAGCCTTTACGTTCACTTTAAAGGTTTATCACCATGTGACAAAGCCTGCCGAACTGTAAAGGTTATGGAGTCGAGCCTGTTATTATATGGAAGCAGAATCTTAGCCAACAAACGTGAATCGAAACCACAATGTTAGGCAACAACCATGTTGACCGACAAGTAATTACTCAGATTGACAGCTACGAGTACTTACTCTCAGATTGAGAGCTATGACAAGCACATACTCTCAGACTGACAGCTTTGACGAGTACTTACTCTCAGATGGACAGCTATGACGAGTACTTACTCTCAGATGGACAGCTATGACGAGTACTTACTCTCAGATTGACAGCTACAATGAGTACTTACTCTCAGATGGACAGCTATGATGAGTACTTACTCTCAGATTGACAGCTACAATGAGTACTTACTCTCGAATTGACAGCTACAACAAGTACTTACTCTCAGATTGACAGCTACGACGAGTACTTACTCTCAGATGGACAGCTACGACGAGTACTTACTCTCAGATGGACAGCTACAATGAGTACTTACTCTCAGATTGACAGCTACAATGAGTACTTACTCTCGAATTGACAGCTACAACAAGTACTTACTCTCAGATGGACAGCTATGACGAGTACTTACTCTCAGATGGACAGCTACGACGAGTACTTACTCTCAGATGGACAGCTACAATGAGTACTTACTCTCAGATGGACAGCTATGACGAGTACTTACTCTCAGATGGACAGCTACGACGAGTACTTACTCTCAGATGGACAGCTATGACGAGTACTTACTCTCAGATGGACAGCTATGACGAGTACTTACTCTCAGATGGACAGCTATGATGAGTACTTACTCTCAGATTGACAGCTACAATGAGTACTTACTCTCGAATTGACAGCTACAAGTACTTACTCTAAGATTGACAGCTATGACGAGTACTTACTCTCAGATTGACAGCTACAATGAGTACTTACTCTCAGATGGACAGCTATGACGAGTACTTACTCTCAGATTGACAGCTATGACGAGTACTTACTCTCAGATTGACAGCTACAATGAGTACTTACTCTCAGATGGACAGCTATGACGAGTACTTACTCTCAGATTGACAGCTATGACGAGTACTTACTCTCAGATTGACAGCTACAATGAGTACTTACTCTCAGATGGACAGCTATGACGAGTACTTACTCTCAGATTGACAGCTATGACGAGTACTTACTCTCAGATTGACAGCTACAATGAGTACTTACTCTCAGATGGACAGCTACAATGAGTACTTACTCAGACTGACAGCTTCAACGAGTACTTACTCTCAGATTGACAGCTACGACGAGTACTTACTCTCAGATGGACAGCTACAATGAGTACTTACTCAGACTGACAGCTTCAACGAGTACTTACTCTCAGATTGACAGCTATGACGAGTACTTACTCTCAGATGGACAGCTACGACGAGTACTTACTCTCAGATTGACAGCTACAATGAGTACTTACTCTCAGATGGACAGCTACGACAAGTACTTACTCTCAGATTGACAGCTACAATGAGTACTTACCCTCAGATGGACAGCTATGACGAGTACTTACTCTCAGATTGACAGCTACAATGAGTACTTACTCAGACTGACAGCTTCAACGAGTACTTACTCTCAGATTGACAGCTACGACGAGTACTTACTCTCAGATTGACAGCTACGATGACTACTTACTCTCAGATGGACAGCTACGACGAGTACTTAATCTCAGATTGACAGCTACGACGCGTACTAACACTCAGACTGACAGCTTCGACGAGTACTTACTCTCAGATTGACAGCTACAACAAGTACTTACTCTCAGATTGACAGCTACGACGAGGATGCTGGCCACAGCCACTCCAAAAGATTGATGATCGGATACGTCAGTCCCCCACGGGCTGAGGCCGCTATTGAATGCCCCGTACGGTATAAAAAATAGTATCATTGATGAAACGATTCCCTCGACGACGCTAAGGAAGAAAACTTTCTTATTGAACAGTATATCTAGATGGCCCGGGGTGTATAACTTGGGGTAGCGAACACTGTAGTAATCGTTGACATCCTGAAAGATAAATACAATAATCAGCCATTATTCTTGTGTTTCATTAGTGATGAAGTAATGAACCCCAAGATATTCTATCTTATGCTATGTTAATCCTTCTAAAAATTCAATCCCCCTATACAGACTCAATCACCCTCAATTTTGGGGCAAAATTCAACTGTTCTAAAAAATTTGATCATGTTCTAAAATCAGTGAAATAACAACTTAGAAATAATGGAGTATCTGCATGATTTCGGACTGTGCACCGACACCTGGCTGGATGCATTAGCCCCGCTTCGTCAATCGGGGCGGTTTCCTATCTCTTTAATCCAGAATATATTGTTAATCGATGATAACTGGTATATTTTTTACCTGAAGTTGCCAAAATTATCATAAATCTAAGCTTACTGGTCCTTACTTGGAATAGCAGGAACATTGGATCCATATTATCATATTTACACCAGTTATGAATAGTTGAAAAACCCGCTCCATGTTATAAACATAGGGAAGAGATTATGAGACTCAACCGAAGCTCACGCGGTAGCCCACATGCTCTGCACCTGTCGCCCCCACTGGGGCAAAATGGCATTGTCCAAGGTTTAATGTGAAAAGAACGGATTGAGAGGGCTGCTGAACCCAATATACTATATATACTGACCTGGTCAAAGACTCCAAGGAACAAAATAGGTAATGATGTATAAAACACATTGTAAAAAGTGATGAAGTATGGGTCATACAGCGTCTGAAAAAGAAAGGCAAGCTCAAGTTATTCCACGGTTTTATATCCATTCAATGCTATTTATTCTGAAGATCACTAACCCGCATTTATTTTACACGTGCCTGGGAGTTCCATAATTCTGGTAAATACCTTCACACAAGTCCCGCCCATGGCCACTCCCCCCCCCCCCGGTTGTTTCTTTAGCTGAAAAACATTTTTGAGCTGAAACTCTGTGACTTAGTAGATTATATTATTGGGGTCATTTTGAGCCCATTTGCATGACCCCCCGAGCAGAGAATCATGGGTATATAAATTAAAAATGGCGGCCATGTGGGGTACCAGAAAAGTGATGTTTTTGTCATATTTCTTCAAAATTTTTGGCTTTTCTGTATGGAAAAGCAGGTAAAACCTATTTTATTTCATATCAGATTATTATTTACTAATTTATCATCCAGTTTTTGTGAAGAAAAAACAAAAATAAAACATGAATTGCAGGCAAGCACCTGGTCGTGGAACCTGGCCTATTTTTTTTTTTTTTTTTTTTTTTGTCAAGTAGGATCAGGGCTGCATCTAGAGCCAATTTAGTTCCAGAAAACGTATGGGCGCCCAATACTCCAATGAAACAAAAAACGAAACTGTTGTTGTTGTTCAATTTGAAAGGATTTCTGAATGAAATACTCCTAGAAAAATCTTCTGGAAACCTCAATATCGATCCCATTGCATAGCTGGGTATTGAATTTCATGTTAATAAACCTCTGTTTTGTGATCGATCACAGGCTCTTTGTGCCTAAATTCACGAAAAAAATGGACCCTCAATAAGGAATTACGAAAAGGAACTGGGAGTTTGGAATCGGAACCAGCAAAAAAAATCCCTGGATACAGCCTTGTGGATACAGTTTGTGTGGTTTCTGTAACGTATATAATAGACTTCAGCCATAAAGCTTCAGGTATGCAAAATGGTTCAAAATTGCACAGAGTCAGGCTAAAATGGGCTCTCCTAATCGCTCGTTTTAAATAATTTCCCAGGTACAGTCACATGTTTGGTGACAAAAATTGAAGCATTATGTTGTACCAGTTAAATGTGTGGACACAAATATGGTTCATGCAAAAGTTTTAGGATAAATCATATGATGTAGAATACAATGATTTAACAGCAAAATTGAAGAAAAATGTTGTCCTTCATTTAAGGCGCCGCAAAATTCAAATTAAAAGGGGTTCGATACTGCAGGGATTCCCCTGCCAGTTATTTCATATTATACTTCTGAAATAAAATATGTTTTGTGCAAAAGCTTTAGGATAAATTGTATGATGTGGATTAAAATGATTTAATAGCAAAATTGAAGGAAAATGTTGTCCTTCATTTAAGGCGACGCGAAATTCAAACTAACAGGGGCTCGATACTGCAGGGGTTCCCCTGCCAGTTATTTCATATTATACTTCTGAAATAAAATATGGTTTGTGCAAAAGCTTTTGGATAAATCCATGTAGCAAAAATTGAAGAAAAATGTTGTTCTTCATTTAAGGCGACGCGAAATTCAAACCTAACAGGGGTTCGATGCTGCGAGAACCCCGCCCCGGTTATTTCCTCTTGTACTTCTGAAATAAAATAATGTCCCCAACCTGTTAGTTATTACTATAAAGGAATAAATTTTATGATTCTGCATGTGTGTGTGAAAAAACAATGTACACTGCATCTCGTACATATTACATGAAGCCGAGAAGCTGTGGATAGGAAAAAGTCCAATAACATTTAGTGCCCCAAGAGTGGGGAAATCCTCCCGAGGGTAGTGCATAGGTTGAACAAGTGTAGCATGTAAGCTCCCAGATAAATGGAAATAAAAGGGGAATAAATGGAAATAAATTGAATCTTGAATGGACCAGGCTTTCTTGTATCAGCGAACCTTCAAAAGCCACAATGAAACATGCAACAAAGGATTCCCGATGGGCATAGATAACAGTGCAAAAGCTAAGCCATCAATAAATAATATTTAAAAAAATAATTAAAAATCATGAAATCATCATAGCCATCTGAAAATCTAATCATTTCACCAGTGAACATTCAGCAAGCTCTCACCAAAGTTTGGTCAGGCCCGACTTGATAGATTTGCAGATATTCAGCGGACAAGAACATGTTGATGGGCATAGTTAACAGTGCAAAAGCTGAGCCATCAATAAATAATAAAAAAAAATAATTAAAAATCATGAAATCATCATAGCCATCTGAAAATCTTATCATTTCATCAGTCAACATTCAGGAAGTTCTCACCAAAGTTTGATCAAGCTCGACTTCATAGATCTGCAGATATTCAGCGGATAAGAACATGTTGACGGACGGACGACCGGACAGACGGACGTACGTACATGGCAATGACAAGACCTAATAAAAAATTCTGACCGAAAAATCATCCAATAAACGATCTTTTCGAAAATGACACACTGTGATGTCATCATGGCGCCCTCTTGGATTTTATTACATTTTCTTGTAGAGCTTGACTCAAAGATAGTTTCAGCCCTCTAGCCTTAGCGATCGTGAAAATATATGGGGGGGGGGGGACCAGGTTACTTTCCGGCATAACATTTTGCATTCACACAAGTATGAACTGAAAAATTCAGCACTTGTCAGCCAATAATTTCCTGATATATGACCAATTTAATTATTGACTTTAACTTTTTAACTATATGGGTTTTAAACACTGTAAAGAAGCTTACCTGAGCTGAGAAGCCACAGAAGCACTTGTCAGCCAATAATTTCCTGATATATGACCAATTTAATTATTGACTTTAACTTTTTAACTATATGGGTTTTAAACACTGTAAAGAAGCTTACCTGAGCTGAGAAGCCACAGAAGAACCCGAACCAGAAATGGCACAGTGTGAAGGCGAAGTTCTTGTAGAAGAAATACTTGAGGAATTTACACATACGGAAGTAGGACCAGCGACCGTGGACCAACAAGAGCCGCTCCAAGAAGCGGAATTGAGCAAAGGAGTAGTCGCTAGACAGGACCGCCTGCATGCCCTCCTGACCACTGATACCCACACCGATGTGAGCCGCTGGAGAGAGACAAGGGAGATAACTCATTTTACTACACCAAAAATACTCAGAATCTATTACAATTTTGGGGAAGCCATACAGGCTTCAGATTACCCCCTTGATACAATGTTAAACATTGTGCCCAAATTATGACGCACCCAAATTAGAAAGCAAAAAAAAAATTTTTTTTTTTTTTTTTCCCCCGGTTTCTTCAAATTATTCAAACTAAACTTCAGGCTACTATGGAGATAAATTCTGCAAACATTCTACAAATTTCACTAGCTATCATTGCAGTTCTTTGGATAAATAACACATCCATGTCCCACTATTTAGCCTCAGTTGACATAAAGATGGATATTTTCTGCTTCTAAGTCTAAATTTTCTATTCGCAAATATTAGGAGAGATAGGGTAGTATTTTTTAATTTTTTTTGCATTGAGTTATGCAATTTCCAGTTATGGTAATGGCGATTCCTCCACCATTAAGACATATTTGAGTCAAA